>JANDBE010000047.1:25015942-25026252 GCA_024320915.1 Erigeron philadelphicus | reverse complement strand
CTTGGTTGTGGTTTTTGTTATTTTGGGGTGTAAATTTAGGGATCAATTACTAACACGCATATTTATAATGAGAATTGATATTTGTACCACAAAACTTGAATTGTTTACTACACGTATAAATATTAAAGCATACTATACAAGTCAGTAAAATATGTTTATGGTAAATTGTTAGTGGTAACAATATCACTCCCTATTTATAATTATCAGGGAGGGAGTAATATAGGTGTTGTAAGAGATTTTCCGTATAGAAAAAAGACCTTTGTCGCCCTCAGAATTCCTCTTAATTAAGTTCCTGGTTTCAAAATGTTATGGTTTTTACAAGATTGGAGTGACAAGGGTGTGATTTTGAATTGAGGGAGAAAAAAAATTGGAAATATGCACTCATACTTCCTTGAAGTAAGAATTTGACCAATACAAATTCTATCAAAAAAGTTCATTACTAATATTTTAAAGTTATAAAAAACGTACACATGCAAATACCACATCACATGTTACTACAGTTATCTCATACTATTGTTTATCACTTTATCCCATATAAATGATCATTTAAAAACTTAAGATCCAAACACTAAACATGATGCATTGACATTATAGTATTATATTCAAGAAACGATGCGCACCCTTTCTCTACGTACGTTCTAACATTCATAGCTTTGATCATATTCGCGTCATTATGTTCTACAGGCTTATCTGGATTCTACTACGTCGAATTTGCTATTATCTTGTAAAGCCATCTTAAAAATTCCAAATGGTGGTAGGCAATACTAGTTCTTGATCATGATCATGAATATGAACATGATCATGAACATCAAACATATGATAATGATGATCATTAGATCCATGAAGCTCACTCAACACATCCCAATTGAAATCCTCTTCTCCCAAATTCGACTCTTCAACAACATCACCTTTTGAAGCCGAAGATTCAATCTCTTTATGATGGTCATCTTTCTTCAACACTCCAATTTGTTGCAAAAACTCATTGAGATCGATTTGAGGCTTTTCAACGCATTCTTTGAGATTGGTTTTCTCACTAGTAACTTGAACTTGTTCATGACTAACTTGATCAACAATAGACGAACTATTTGAGCTCGACGAAGAAGAGGAAGTTGGTTGAGTTTTCTTTAGCTCTTGAAGTCTTTGATGTATCACATGAACACTTGGTTGTGCATTAAGATTAAGCAAACCGGTTGATGGAAACATTGACATGAACTTATTTGAAGAAAACCATTTAAACTTATGTGACTTATTCAAAGGATTAAAGTTGGACCTAAGATGAGGTAAGTTAAGGTAAGCATCCGGCCCATAAAGTCGTCTAGCTGCTTCGTCATAAGCCATAGCGGCTTCTTCAGCAGTAGCAAAAGAACCCAACCATAATCGGGTTCTTTTCTTGGGTTCACGGATTTCTGCAACCCATTTACCCCAAGTTCTTTGGCGGACACCACGGAACTCACACGATGCGTTCTGTGGACCACCTTTGCCACGGGTTGGGCCTTTCTTCCATGGCTTGAAAGGGGCAGTGGTTCTACGGCAGTTGTCCATTGTGGTTTAATTTGGTTTAGTTTTGAAATATTTGGGATGAGAAGAAGGTGGTGAGTGAAGTGTGAATAGGCGCGGGGACTATGTATAGTGGGAGTGTGTGAGCTTGGGTTTAAATGTTATCACGTTTTGGAAAGTTGGTATTTTTTGAAGCCCATGTGACCGTTGGGTTTAGTAGAGTGTACCAACTTCAAAGCCCATTTGATCATTTGACAAAGTTCATTCATATTCATCATATAAACCAATTTTTCAGATTTACTTTTTTTTTTCCGAACATTTAGTCGGTATATGACATCGGGGAAATCGGGGAAACCTCACCATATAATGGTGAATCCTTTCACGTACTCTAGACAACGAGATGTTGATCATGAGCCGTTACAAATATTCAGAGGGAAAAACCTCAAAGTTTTGTCATCCCTAAGGATCGAACTCAAGAACATGGGTAAAACTGGGAGTGCCTCTGACCAGTTGGACTGACCTTCGTAGGCAAAGATTTACTTTTAACAAAATTGAAAAGAGAGATATTTTTATGGATATCTCTATATATGTCTAAATTAAAATTCATAAATTTTATTTTTTGAAATAGTGGTAGATATAATTAAGCATGAGAGAGCTATGAGTCTAGTGTTCACAATCAAATATCTGAAAATTGAGATTAACCCCAAAAACAATTTCCATGTATATGTTTGTTTTTTATCTTTAAAATTCAACGGAGTTGATTTTTCTGCTCTGGGACTGATTCCGATCCTGTTGATGGGGTTAATCCAAACTGATCTGGAAAGCTCTATTCTGATTAGTCGAGAAAAATGGGTATTTGGATGGGTATCTTTGATTAAGACGCAAGAGGCTTAACCCCACATCTCCATAGTCATTTCTAAGCTATTTCCTAATTATGTTCCAACATGAAACTTTTTATCCTCTAAACTAATTACCTTAAATGATGTAGGTAAGGTAACTAGTCGACATTACCATATTTGTCCTTTATCACTTAATGAATAGTCTCACTTCACTCATAGGATACTCTCTATAGGATACTCTGTTTGCCGACTCTTTTTCAACTCCAGATATACTTTCATACACAAGACAAGAAAGTAGAATACTATGATGTTGATTAAAAAACCACCTCAAAACATTGGAGACTATCACGAGCTGTTATTCACATGTTCTCCTGAACATTCACGGTTTCACTCTCTTTATCACTTATTTCCCATGCATTTTCATTCACCAACTTAACTAACATCACACCCACACACACAAGCAACTATGCAAATAATCTATACATATGCATATGCTCACATGTCTCATTTTACTAATGTGTACTCAAAATCGATTGTGCATTAAATTAGAGTAGTTAGTGAAACAAGGGGCCGGAAATAAGGATACCAGATTCATCATTCGTTAGCAAAAAAGAGCAAATTTTTTCTCTTTTGGAACAGAAATATGTTAAACACATACTAGAACTAGCAAGAAGGTTGAAAATACAAACACCAAACGCCTAAAAATCCCTATGATTCTATAAACCACACCTCGAATCGAATCAATAAGACACTCGCTCTAAAATGATACCCCTGAAAAACTGAATCATACTTACAGACCTATAACAAAACCTTTGTTAGATGATAGATACTTATATTGCATACACTCTATAGTTTTTGTTTCTTTGACGCCTCCTTTTCTTTGCACATGTTTCTCCATTTATCCTTTAAGTCTATAGTCGTCCGACTTCTGTCAAAAATGTCATGTCCAAAATCTAAGATCTCCTTCCATGGAATTACTTTATTATTGGCAATTGAGAACTTCTTCACCCCTTTCTGGAAAAGGTGAAACAAAAACCGACATCAACAATATTTACAAGTACATGTTATTTAGTTAGTAGAAGAAGACATGACAAAACCACTAGTTAGGTAACACATTGAAGACAAGCAGGTTGGGTTGACTTGAAACACTTTTCAAAGTGTAGAAAGAACTCAAGAAGCTCATAAACGATTAATCTGATTACATAAACAGCCTAGATGTAATGATCTGTTTTGTTCATTACTAAAGAGTCCTATACAGTCTTTATAATTATCCTTGAAATTACTCATATATAAGAGATCATAGGAATTCATATTGCACAGGGAAGCTATTCTTGGACAATTTCGAAACCCTTCCATCCGGATATCGATGGGTCTTGGTGTGACATGGTTTTGGTGATGTGATTACGGTATGTTATGATAGTAATCATCTAAATTTTTTGAATAAAAAGGATTTAGTTGGTATAATGCATGAAAAAGTAGTGTATCTATACGCATTTTTAGTACTAAAAATATTTCGGCTATACACGCAGATGTTCGAATGAAAAGCATGTAAAAAAAGTTCATAACCTAGGTAAAACACATAGCAAGTGAAGAAACTCAAGTTACCTTGAGCATATCCTCCTCTGGCTTCGACCATTGGAGTTTATTTCTTCGTGCTAAGGTAATTGTTGGAAATTTCCTGCAAATTAGAATGAACGTTGATCAATTATCATCATATGTCAGTACAAAAAAAACTCGTAGAAAACAACGTCGTTTTGTTAGTGAAGGTTTATATTGCAATGCCTCAAACAATGACTGGTCATATGGAAACTTGGAAAGCTTGCTCTCACACACAGAACAGATGGTCAAGTTAAAGTAGTAATTTTGACGAACTTATGAATTGGTCAAACGTGAAACATATTGTGTTTTTAGTCAAACATGTCAGGCGAAAAGGACCAGGCCAGATGGGTTGAAAGCTTCTTACCTTGAAAAACGGGTTAAACGTTTTTTTCTATTACCAAAGTATTTTAATGTGTACAACTATAGTAATACTAACACCGTGTTTTTGTAATCATTCTTACCTTATTGTGCAAGTAAAAAAAACACAAACGTGTTTCCATGTGACATGTCCAACCCAATCTGTTTTGACCCATCCAACCCACTCATGTTGCACACCATAGGCTAAGTAAACCTATCATGGCTGTGTTTGGAGAAAGGACTACAGGCATTATTCATTATGTGGGATTTCTGACTTCTATTATAATTTATATGGAAATACATTTGCAAAAAAATAGTTTTTCCAAGATGAAGAACTTACTGCGGCGATTCACTCTTACTTCGTCTTCTTGACTGACCAGCCACCAAGGACAACGGTGTGCTTTTTTCATTATGTGATGGTTTAACCTGGGGAGATCTGCATATTGTCTGATGAAGTGAGTCAGCTTGTGCACAATCTTCTTTACATCTATTTGATGTATCTTCATTGTTATTTTCTTCAAGATTGTTACCCGCAGTCCCAATTTCTCGTGATTCATTAGTATCCAAGTAAGCTCCTTTTTTAGAGGATGTCTTTGGTCTATGTTTGACCGCAGAGCCTAAAAAAGCTTGTAAATCTTTCCTATTCAAGGAAGCCTTTTTCTTAACTTCCATATACTTTGAAATTGCATGAGAATATGCACAAAATGGGCAAAAAAAGATTCCATTTTCATCAAATGTGGCTGCAGAACCTAAACAGCTCTTGTGAACTCTGATTGGGCAAGCATCAGAACCACAAACCAATAACTGACCACTTCTGTTACATTTCATACATAAACATATCTCAGTGCCATCAGGTGTAGCCAGGGAATCTTGACTGAGTGTATATTGAGAGCTCACAAAAGCATGCTTCTTGGCAGTAATATCACTCCTCTCATCATCGTATCTCTCGCCATCAGTAGCAGCTTCAAGTTCACTATCAGTTTCCATGGAATAGTTTCCTCCACCAGAAGGCCGGCTATTGGAAGTATTTGGTAGAATATCATCTTCAGGGTCCTTAAATTCCCTAGCAAACTCTAAATTCTCCATAGAATCCATTGTTTCTTGAGGCACACCATTGTGAACAGGAGGCTGCTGTTGAGCGTGTACTATATTAGTATCATCACAACTCTCTTCAAGAACCTTTGACACGGAAGGATCCATGTGTTTTGTTGGCATGTTTTTATCTAACCCTTCTGCAGGGGGGTCTATACACATTGCATCTTCATTTCTTTCAGTGCAATCAGACTGTTGCAGCATGCTTTCATCTCGTTTACCATTTTCTTTTCCAGGCTTTGATACCAAGTCGTCCATAGCTACTGTATTTTGAGCACTAGGACTGAAACCGACCACGGGACTTCTATTTTCATCCACCCTTTCTGACTGGATCCTTTTCTTCAATGATGCAAGAAGAGGGTAATCGCCTCCAAGAAGTGCTTCCTTAAACTGTTCCATCAAACAATGCAGCAAGATTTTAAATTGTAAAGAAAGCCAAATATGTTTCTTGGGCCATTAGTGACACATGTGCATATGAAAAGAAACTATTTTTTACCTTTAGTACAGGGCTTTCAGGCAAAGAAGCTCTTTTGTGCAATATGAAAGGACGGACATCCCATTTTTCCTTTTCTGACTCCGTCATTGTTTCAGATGTCTGTTACATTCATATGAATAAAAGACATAACATACATGATACAATGATTTTCAACTAACATTAGACTAGATATAACTCTTCAGCCACATTACCTCATTTAGTATCTTGTTCAAAACATCTTCACAGCTTTCTGATGGATCAAAAGAGATTTTAGCATTTTGAGAAATATCAGTAACAACAATATCTTCGTTTCCACACATAAACAAGCTCTCCAAAATTTTCAAAGACACGATCTCCCTTGCATCCTTTCCCAAATCATCTGGGATTGCAGGTGCCTTCTTCACCAGACCTGAAACATGGGAAGTATGATTATTCAGATATAACTATTTCCTTACGGGAAAAAAAACCAAAAAATGAGAATCATATGTACCAGCTAAAACAGATGAATCTACTTCCTTGAATTTTGCAACATATTGGATGACCCAATTCCATGCCATGACTGTTGCGACAGAAGACAATTTATTGGACATGAAGATAACTGTTCCAATGTGTCACTTGCCACTATAACGCTTTGCCCAGTTAATTACATGCCATGACAGCATATAAGTTTCTTCCAAACATAATATACACGTTCTCTCGATACATAAAATACCTTATGGCTCTACAACTCAAACCCTGTAAAGCATGAACAGATATGCAAATCATTAACGACCAAAACGATTTAACATTGCAGACTGCTTACTGCTGATATCATGAGTTTTCTAAAAAAATCTGAGTAGTTACTGAATCAACCTAACTGACAGACAATGAAAAAAATGTTCAGATTTCAACTTGGCATACTGCAAAAGGTTTAACAATAGTTAACCCCGCATACCCCTAGGCCCTAGCTAGAGTAAGTTCTACTTTTATTCAAGATTCATACTTATATGTACCACATTTTTTCTCTACTCGTTGAACTCCAAGGTAACAAACTTTCCTTTAAAGTAATTTAATCAAATTGGTGTCTCTAACTTTACTGGGATGTATAAACTAATAACAAACGAATAAAGTTTCATAATGCTGGAATGATCATCGCGAGGAAAAAGGTAGATAGCTAGCATAAAGATTCACCGGATGACAAAAACTTGCATCCAAAACTAATGATGTACTTTTCATCTTGTTCCAAATGAGACAAATAAGGGTGTTTGGGAGTGCGTACAGCTTAGCACTTTTTGTAGCATACAGTTTAAGCTTTAAAGTGTTGGCTCCATGATTTAGCTTATTTTAAGGGAAAAACACACTTAGTTTTTAATTAGGCGAGACACACCTTTTAAGCTATATAAGTACTATATGCACTCCCAATCCCATTTTTTCCATTAAGCTTTTAAATGATACCCACATGTCAGTTTGTTCCTACTTAACAATGAAAAGTACATGACCTGATATGGGATGAAAGCGAAAAGCAGTGTTGTAAAACACAAATTACTCAGCGATTAATCACTAAGAGGTCATTGACTAAGTCAGTCCAACTCGGCCAAAATTTGGATGGTCAAATCCTAGTTTGAAGCATTTGAAAACTTTTGTTAATGTTAGTAAACATATTTCGTTTCTTTAAAAAGACAACTACTGAAACATACACACATTATCTACATATGGGGATGCCTGAGATCGCTTATTTACAAGTGCTTATCTAGAGAAAATAAGCAGGTGTCAACCTTCTTATATAAAATTTCTTATTCCTGTTTAACAAAAAAAAAACCCGATAAGCAGTTACTCAATAAGCAGATAAGCACTAAAATAAGCAATCACAAACGCCCCCCATATTTACAGGTCGTCGACTACAAGACGACATGAGGGAGGGCTGGCCGGTGCTTCACCGCCCCACCCCCCAACCAGCCAACATTCCATTGCAAGTTTTGCCTATGGTTATCGTTACGAAAAGGGGTTTAGCAATCGAGCCCCTTAACCTAAATTCCTGAGTCCGCTATTACAACCTCGGGCTTGTAAACATAATTTCTATGTTCCTAACGACAATAACAATTATGTTTATATTTGTACTATGAAGTATCTAATGTTATGGTCCTATGAAGTCATACATATAATTTCGAAAATATATATAAAAATTCTGAACTGGGTCTTACAAGGTAGCCGACCAATCGAGTAAATTGATAAAAAAGAAAAAGAAAAAGTGAAACATGAATATGGTTAGAAGTCATACCTGAGATTGTTAAAATAAAAACAGATGGCCCCAAAATTGATATACTGATATATAGTTATATATACCAACTAAAAAGATTGAAGCTTTTTTTATATTACAATAAATTGGGTAATGAAGGAAGATTGAGATATAATTGGAGAAGGAAGTGTGAGTAAAGTGAGTGTGTGTGTGTGTTATAAGAATGAAAGGAAAAAGCTTTTGCTGCAAACATTACATTCCCCCTATTTCTTTTTTCTTTTCTATTACCAGTATAATGAACATGGTACCCGGAAACTCAACCAAATTTTTTAACACGATCTCAACCAAAATTGGAGAAGTCTAAAAAGATAAAACTCAACTTTTAATTAGATAAAACTAACTTTTAATGTGAATCATTAAATTAAGGATAATCATAAATCAATTTAATTGGTGTGTGTTTCAAACGAAGCTAGTCCATTGGCAGATGCATCTCTGGTTTTCTCACAGGTCTTGAGTTCGACCCTTAGAAGTGACAAGTCTATGGATTTTTTCCCTGAATCACCTGTAACGGCTTATGTTCTATATCTCGTAGTCTAGAGTACGTGCAAGGCTTCACCATTATACGGTTAGGTGTTCCCTGATGTCGAATACCGACTAACTGTTCAAAAAAAAAAAAAACATCAAGTTGATACAATTTCCAATCCTTATTAACAGCCAGACTGATTAAACACCTTACAGTAACCATCTTAACAACAGGACTAAATGTTTCATCATAGTCAAAACCCATTCTTTGACTATAGCCTTTAGCAACAAGCCTAGCTTTATACCTTTCTACCTCCCCTGAAGCTTTATACTTAATCTTATATATCCATTTACACCCAATAGTATCTCTATCACTAGGTAAATCAGTAATTATCCAAGTGTTATTTCTATATAAAGCTTCAAGTTCATTATTCATAGCCTCAACCCAGAAGGGATCTTGTATAGCTTGATCATAACTTTGAGGTTCCACAGTCTTGTCAAGATTGGTCACAAAACAATAATTGCTATCACTCAGTCTAGAATAACACACAAATTTATCCAAACCATATCTAACACTAGAGCCAACCATGTAATCATTAAGTCTAACAGAAGGTTTAAAAGTTCTTTCAGACCTCCTTAAGACAATACCGGGTCCTACATTCTGTTCTGCAGGCTGCTCTACATGAACTTGTTCATTCAAATTTTGACCAATGATGCCCTCATGGACCTCAATATCACCCATATTTGTTGCAGTGTCATGAGTACCCTGTGATGCACCCAGGCCATCACCAGAATTCTCATAACTGTTGCCATTACATGTAGATGCACTAGAAGTGTCTTTCCCTTCATCATAGGGCCTACTTTGACTCTCAGTATTACTAACATTAAAAAAGTTTAATTGATCAATTTCAGAAGACAGTTTTATTCCAGACAGAATATCAGAGTTAGAGACAGAATTTTTCATTTTAAAAGGATAGATAGTTTCATAAAACTTTACATCCCTGGAAAAGAAAACAAATTTAGATTCAAGACCAAACAGTTTGTATGCCTTTTTAATACTAGAAAATCCAATTAAAACACACTTTCCACTCCTTGGAGTGAACTTATCAGAATTATTTAAGACAGTTGAGAAACACAGACAGCCAAAGTTTCTTAAATGGGAAAGACTAGGTTTCTTATTATAAACAAGTTCATATGGAGATTTGCCTTTCAAAACAGAAGAAGGTAACTTGTTCACAAGACAAGTAGCAGTCAAAACACATTCAGACCAAAAATTCAGAGGAAATCCTCCCTGAAACATAAGACTCCTAGCAATATTGAGCAAATGTCTATGCTTTGTTTCCACAATACCATTCTGCTGTGGAGTACAAGCCACAGTAGTCTGGTGAACAATGCCTTTAGAATCAAAGAAATTATGTAACTTATTACTAGTAAACTCAGTCCCATTATCAGTTCTAACAACCTTAATATTAACACTGAACTGATTTTGAACAAGATTAATAAAAGACATAATCATATCAAAAACTTCATCTTTGGTTTTGATTAAATACACCCAAACAACTCTAGTAAAATCATCAACAATGGTCAAAAAGTATCTAAAGCCATCTCTGCTTATGACTCTATAAGGACCCCATAAATCCATATGAATAAGCTCACCAATTTTTGAAAGTTTTATGTTCACTTAATGGAAAAGGTTCCCTTGTTTGCTTAGCTT
>JANDBE010000047.1:24788922-24803499 GCA_024320915.1 Erigeron philadelphicus | reverse complement strand
TGGGTAACTTGAGGGGTAAAGTTGGAATGATATCGACCATTGGATTAAAATAAATGGTCAAGATTCAAAAATGATAATTGAATCTTGACCATTGATTTTAATCCAATGGGCAATAACCCTCCAATTTTTCCCCTCAAGTTACCCCTAAGTTGAGGGAATCCCCACCCAAAACGAGCACACGCACAACACATATAAATCAAGAATTTACATAGATGAATCATCAACAGAGAGTTTACGTCATGAAGATTAATGTCCATACCTATATATGCAAGTGTGAAGAACGAGATTAAGCTCCCAAGTACAGATAATAGCCACAGAAAACCCACTACCTGAATTTTTGATTATAACAAAGAGAGTAGTTATATCCTCTTTCATGCCAATGAAGCAAAAATCAAATCATAATAGCTTTTCAGATGGTGTTTAAATTTGCATCTTAGAACAGATTATCTAAGTATCACATCTTCAATTCACAATAATAAGTCTTAATATTTGCACAAACATATTCTGCTAATATTTATCTAACAAATACACTTTCAGGAGGTCGTAGTTTCAAACAGGCTCCACGTCCAACACCAATTACCTATACACCCTTTATATTGACCAAATTTGAGAGACTTCATTCCCCATTTAACAAAAATTGTAGACTTTTTTACACAATATGTCCATCCATTTTATTTTATTCATTACCTCCTTCAATAATACGAGTAATATGTTTAGATTTCTTTTTTAGCCACGCTTTTAGGTCAAAATGTTGGGCATGTTACTCTTGCCAACAAGTCAAGACCGATTAATTAAGTTACAAAACAGTAAGATCCAAAAGCCCATCTAAACACACTATCTCCTACAATCCATATCTAATACATCCAGTATCTAACTATTGTTATTTGACATCACTTTTAAAATACACATCCAAACACCCCCTCAATAGGTTTCAGTTGCAGGTACGGTAAAATCTCCAGTATACATGAAAACAAAGCTATATATTACAAAGAATATGTTTTGCAAACCGTTCAGTATACGAAATACTAAGTCAAAACCTAACAAGTGTTATATGTAAGGAGTAATGATGACAAACCATGAAAAAGAGCCTGAAGTCCTTGCCGAGAGTAATATCATGTGCCATAAGTAGCAAATAGTTTACTTTAATACGAAACGAAGCAGCAGCATAATTGACCATTTCCTCCGACAATATCAATTCAGGCAATGTCTGTATCGGTCTGTCCAATTATAAAACAACTCTATAAGCCAACTACCGTAATAATTATCAGAATTTCGTACTCAACTTATCAACAAATTTACTAAAAACAATTAAAAAAGGATGCATACTTATTCCTTATAGAAGCATAATTGGCATGTAGAAACCGCAATACGATCAAGAACAGCAAAACATTCGAACAAATAGTCAAAAACGACAACCCCGATCGTTCAAGTATTAGCCACGCAACGGTTGCCACTATAATGATCCCCAACGAAACTCGTTGCCTCTTCCATAATAAAACATCGGCCGCTAAGAATTAACAAGTGAAAACGTTATAAATTCCTGAATCAAAATCATAATTCACTACACAGAAAAGTCAACTACTATAAATTAACCCCCAAAAAATTATAAATAAAATTGATAACCGACTTATTATTGGTCACAAAGCACTAATACAATAGAAATATTATAATAAAAAGTTTTTTTTTTAAAAAAAAAAAAATTAATTTAAAATATGTGTACCTTTACCGCCGCCCATTAACTGATGAATAGAAGATTGACGATCAAATAAACGGTAACCGGATGTTGAACACGTGTTATTATTATCTCTATCAACGGTCGGATTACTAACATCTTGTGAATCTTCCATTCAGAAATAATGTCACTGCAAAAAATAAAAATAAAAAAAAAATTCAAAATCACTTGTGAACAGAATAACGAAAAGATGTAAATAGATATAAATAGATACAGTGGGAATTAAAACAAATATAGGAATTTTGAAAAACCTGATTTCGGGGGTTTTGCTGTGTTTGTTGCGTTGAATTTTTGATGCGTTCGGCGGTGCTAGTGTTGGTTTGGTTTGTTCATCAGGGAGGAGGGTGATGAACTGGCAGGCGTGGTTTTTTTTTTCTTTTCTTTATTGCAACACATGTCCTCGAGATTCAATTTCTTGTATTTATTTGTTTTACAATATAAGTCCCCATGAATGACAGCCCAGTAATGATTAAATGGGTAAAAAAAACTATGATTAATCTAAATTATATAAACTAGTGTCGTACCTGACCGTTAATACACCGTTAATTTTAAATATAAGAAGCTAAAAACTTTGATTGTAAAATTTAAAATAGACTAAAGTTGTATCACATGAATGGTTAAACATAAAATTTTAATAATAACAATAAAAAGTCTTAAAAATATCTAGTGGTTAAAGTGAAAATGACTAAAATATTGACACCTTAAATAAAAGAGAAAAAAAAAAAAAACTCAAGAAGTTATAGTAAGGTATACACAACACACTAACTTAAACACTAAAATTTAAAATAAAATAAAAACTAATTTCCTCGATTCCAACTTTTTTTTTAAGCCGGCTCAATTTAAGAGGCGTATTGTATAATCTTCGTTTTTTCCGTCTATCAATTCTCCATAAAGAAAAAAAAAATAAAGAAAAATTTATTCAAATTTCACATTTTTTTCCATTCGTAACTTGGTGGGTATATAAAAGGCGGAAAAAAGGAAAAAAATCCTTAAAAAAAGTGAAGAGTCGTTGAGTTGGGTTGACTAGAAGAAATGGGGACGCCGGGGATACCAAATCTAGGAAAACAAT
Source organism: Erigeron philadelphicus (assembly GCA_024320915.1). Lineage (NCBI taxonomy): Eukaryota > Viridiplantae > Streptophyta > Magnoliopsida > Asterales > Asteraceae > Erigeron > Erigeron philadelphicus. The sequence goes on along the minus strand of JANDBE010000047.1, from coordinate 24,800,698 downwards.
GTTGTGTTGATGATTGTAAACTTATTGATTTCCTTCCTTTTACCTGCGATTCTTGTCACAAGGTCTTCCCTTTTTCTTTTCCTTTTTTTTTTTTTATATATATTGTTGGATTTTTTAAGTTATGTTTTTTTGTGTTGCTTCTTGATGTATGTATCAAGCTGTTTTAATATGGATGTTAATAATGATAATTTGTTATAATGTAACTTTAATGTTAATAATGATACTATGTCAAGGATTTAAAAATTAAAATTCCAACTTTAAACTTCTTTTTTTCGAGCAGATTATGAAAATGGGAATAATGGTTTCTTTTTATTATGTTTTATGGGCTTATCGTAATTTTGAGGATGTTTTGAGCTGTCTATTTCGATTACGTTGCATAGCTTGCGTTTTTCGTTAGCCAAAATGAAGTTTAAAGTACTCGTATTTGGCTTTTAGGTGTCTTTTCACTTTATTTGAAAGGAAAAACGCACACTTACTACAAGTGATGCTATGTGTACTTATGAGTTTAACTTGACGATATGGGCTTTAGTAATAAAAACCAAACACAAGTTGATAAAGTTATAATCTGTTTCGTTTAATTTAGTTGCATAGTTTGTAGCTTATTGTGATATCCAGCTACAATAAGTACCTTTTTATACCCAAACAACTTAGAGCGTTTTTAGCGTAGTTGGGCTACATAAGCTGTTTAATCATAAGCCAAGGTTGATGTGTTTATCAAAAGCCAAGCTGTCTAAAGCGCTTTATAACGTCATAAGCTTATAAGCCTTTTGAATTAAGAACCCACCCTTTTAAAGGAGTAAACTGGACGAATAACATTTAAACAACTTGAAAGTTGAAACCATGGTGAAATTTTATAGCAACTCACAATTTGAGAAGGGTTATGAAGTGTTAAACGTTTGACCATCGTATTTATTTAGGACATGTTTTATAAGTTTGCATTTTTTCTTCTTACTTTTTTATGCAGTTGGGACCACTTGGTACATATAATCTTAATCTAAAATGTATGAATTTTTCTTGCAGGTTTTTTGTCTTGAACATCGGGGTTACAGTACGCATCAATGTCCCAATGCCGAGAAGAATGATCTCACGGTGGTTGTATGCCCACTCTGTGCAAAAGGGGTGCATTTAATCCCTGATCAAGATCCAAATATTACATGGGAATCACATGTTAATACAGATTGTGACCCGTCAAACTATGCGAAAGTCACCAACAAAAAGAAATGCCCTGTTCGTGGGTGTAAAGAAACCCTGACGTTCTCAAATACAATTAAATGCCGGGAATGCACCATTGATCACTGTTTAAAACACAGGTTTGGACCTGACCACAGCTGTCCTGGCCCTAAAAAGCCGGAACCAACTTTCCCATTTTGGCGGGCCTCAAATAACAATAAAAAAGACCCACCACCAAAGCTTGTGACCCATGTGCCTGGGTCAGTATCTTCATCCTCCTCCTCATCAAAATGGGCTACAACTTTCCGTAAGGCAGCCTCCTCTGTTAAAGCGTCGGCAGAGGCTGGATTAGCCAAATTGAGTGGTCCCAGCGGTGGTCAAGGTGTGAGTGCAGGCACAGGGGCAGGCACGAGCACTAGCAGTCAAGTGGAGGTGTGTCCAGTGTGTAGTGTGAAGTTTTCTCGGGTTGGAGATCTGATAGATCATGTGCAGAAAGTTCACGAGAAGAATGGGGTGATGAAAGCAACATTAGATGTATGCCCAAAGTGTAGTAAAGGATTTCGTGATCCGGTTGCACTTGTAGAGCATGTGGAAAGAGAGCATAGAGGAACTTTTAAAGCTTAATTTGTGAGTATCATTTGTGTTATCGAACTGTTCTGCACAAATTTTTCTACTCTTCCTCTTTTTCCACATCATTATTTTGTGATCGAAACCTTAAAAATGAATGTATTTGTTTGTCTTTTTAGTTTTAAAAATGTTTATTGTTTGAATGGAAATTGCATTACGCTTAAATATTAATTGTTCTCGTCGATATGAGACCTTTACGATTAGTTTGTGATACTCGACACTAACTTAATTGCACGGTTAGCTATATATGACGTATGATAATGATAATATAGCTCACTTTATCATTGTTATGCATTTGTATCCAATGTTTACGACATAAAGTGCATTTTCTGAAAAAGTGAAAAACATTCGGTTCAGCCCATTTCAAATTACAAATTGAACTGGAACCAAAACCGGCTCAACACATGTAACAGGTTAAGACGGTTATACAAAAATACAGTTAGAATATATCCCTCTCAGATATTTCGTACATGTCTTAAGTATATATTACAATATAATCTTGTGAGTATGAAATTTGCTATCAATATTATATAGGGTGAAAAATAAAAAAAGCAAAGAAGAGAGAGAGGGAGAAAATTGAGGAATGGTTTGAGGAGAAAACACATAAGAGGAATGGTGGAGCAAATTTTGGAGATTTGGTACACCATTGTTGACATTCTTTAACCTTTTCCTAATTCTGTTAACCAGCCTTCTTGCCTAGCCTCTCTCTGTATAGGCTTTGACTCGAAGGTAATAAAACGAACAAAAAACAAATCTGTTAATGTTAGGTTACATAATTCAATCACACATTTGATTGAATTATGTTTTCTGACGTAAATCATGAATCTTTTTTTTTTTGTTTTCTTTTTCTTCTTTTGTTTATGATGTGAATCTGATTTGTTGATTCAGATCTTCTCTTTTTGTATTGCAGGCTGGTGGGGCAATTTAAGAAGTACCCCTCTTTTTGTTCCATAGCTTTTCTTCCCTTCTTGAATTACGAGAATATCGTGGTTTGGAAGGGAAGGAAGCTGTTCAATAAACAAACAATTCTAGAATAATTTGGGAAGGAAATTGTTATTATTATCTTTGTTATAAACTTTGAAAATGAGTGTTGTTTCCGGGGTGATATCAAGGCAAGTTTTGCCGGCATGTGGTAGCCTTTGTTGCTTCTGCCCTGGATTAAGAACAAGGTCTAGGCAGCCAGTTAAGAGGTACAAGAAGCTGATCTCCGATATATTTCCTAATTCACTGGTTAGTGCTTTACAATTTTTCTTCAGATTATAATATGTGTATGTTATTAGCATTGCATTGTTGATTCTGTAATTTGTATCATGAGACAGAAACTTTGTTAGTTTATTACTTTCTTGTTTACGGCTGATGTGGGGTTAGCCTACTTTGTAGAGGTTTATGCCTCATGGGGAGAAGACCAAGGTTCAAACCTTGGCATAGACATATTTGGGGTAGTTTTTGGAGTAGGAGTAGATTTGGTGTAATATTTAGCTGTTCAAAATAATATCGATATATTTCTTGTTTACGGGTTGAAACTTACATTTTTAGGTATCTTTATTTGTGTCTCGATTTTCATAAAAGAACTGTGTCTTTGTGTGAGGAATGCATTCCACCATGTTTTTTAACATGTTCTGTTTTGGATTTTAATATAGGATGAGGAACCAAATGATCGGAAGATCGGCAAACTATGTGAATATGCTGCAAGAAACCCTTTACGGATACCTAAGGTATTTTTTTTTTTTGCTTTTGATGTAAATGACTCGTTATTAATGCTGAAAATTGATGTGGCTTTATTCTGAACCTTCTATATTTTCAAAATACTATAACTTGCATCGCTTGAAAAACAAATATTCACACACCACAAAATTATTCACACATTTTGACCCAAATCAGAACCTCTTGGTTGTTAGGACTTAAGACACCGAAAATACCGCTAGACTAAAGGCTCTTTGGTAAATGCTCTTTATTAACTTTCAATACTGCGTCCAGATCACAGCCACCCTTGAGCAACGCTGTTACAAGGAATTAAGAAATCAAAACTTTCGAGGTGCAAGAATTGTCATGTGTATATACCGAAAGCTATTGATTTCATGCAAGGACCAAATGTGAGTTCATTCCTATTATGCTCATCCATTTCTTTAACTTTTATGTATATATATATATTATGTAATCCTGTTTTTTTTTTCCATGGCCAGGCCCCTTTTTGCTAGTAGTTTGCTAACTATCATGCATACTTTGTTGGATGAGACACGACAAGATGAAATGCAAATTATAGGATGCCAAACACTATTTGACTTCGTAAATAGTCAGGTTTGGAGCCTCTCTTTTTTATTTATATTCATGACTATACTTTCAGCTTCTATATTCTTAACCTGTCGTGATCTGCAGAAAGATGCGACTTATATGTTTAACTTGGAAAGATTTATCCCTAAACTTTGTCAACTAGCTCAAGAAGTTGGAGATGATGAGAGAGTGGAGCCACTACGTTCCGCTGGGTTGCAAGCCCTTTCTTCAATGGTATATTGATTCTTCCCATCTACCTTTTTTTCATATTTCATAATAAAGATATGAAATATTTCATTATGTATTTGCTATTTTTTCTGATGTAACCCTGTTTCGTAGGTTTGGTTCATGGGGAGATATTCTTATATGTCACCAGAGTTTGACAATGTAAGCATAGTTTCATCTATTTTTTTGAGAGAATGACTTCTTAATCGGTACAGAAACTATACAAGTTAAAACCATACTAATGACTGACTTCATTTCCATCTCATAGATTATATCCGTGGTATTGGAAAATTATAGAGCTTTTGGTTCAAATAATCCCAACCAGAATCGATGGGTACAGGAAGTGCTTAAAGATGAGCGTGATATCTCTCCAAATGCTTTAATGAAGGTTCCGTCATGGAGATCAGTTGTTAATGAGAAGGGTGAAATAATAGTGACACCGTAAATTCCTGTTCCAAAAACTATAATGTCGACTTCAAATGATATGTGTTACGGATAATAATTTAACAAGTATTACAATCGTTAATGCAGGGAAGATGCTAATAGCCCTTGCTTTTGGTCTCGTGTGTGCCTTCATAACATGGCTAAGTTGGCCAGAGAAGCTACAACCATGCGGCGAATTCTTGAATCTTTGTTTCGTTGTTTTGATAATGAGAATTTATGGCCTTCTTCACGTGGGGTTGCATTCCCGGTACTCAAGGACATGCAGACCATAATAGATGAATCAGGTACTTCAATTTCATAATCTGTTCAGTTTTATTTCCTTATTGTGTTTTTGGATGAGCTATATAAAAGTGACAATTGATTATGTTTGGGTAGTGGTCAATTGACTAACTAATATTCCTCTTCTAATTTTCAGGAGAAATTACACATTTTCTGCTGGCTGTGTTAGCCAAGCATCTTGATCACAAAAATGTCCTTAGAAAGCCTAACATGCAGCTTGACATTCTAGAGGTTACCACCGCACTTGCACGAGAGACAAAGATCAGGCCATCTTTTGCAATAGTTGGTGCTATAAATGATATTCTCAGACATTTGAGAAAAACATTCCACCATTCACTAACTGATGCAGGCCTTGGAGATGACGTGATCAGTTGGAACAAAAAGTTTCAAGAAGCAGTTGATGGGTGCCTTGTGGAGTTATCCTCAAAGGTCTCCAAGAACCTTGTCATCTTAGTTTAGAGCTTGCAAAGTGGGCATTTCGGGTGGGTTGGGAAATGGCTCAAACATTTAGATTTTTGATATGGGTCGTAACTAATAGGATTAGGTTTGATGCATAACACGTTTGGTCCATTTTTCAGTAATAAATAGTTAGTATATCAGATGTTTTTACCAGGATATATCATTTCTATATATGTATGTTTTTATGAAAATGATTCAACACTCGAGCGAATTTATACGTAAAAGACAGTTTAGTTGACTTTCAACGCCCCGTATGAACCATTTGACCTTTTTCTCTTTACCCAATCCGTTCTATATTCTTTTGACCGTTCATCCATTAAAGATTAAAATACAGCCCGAATCAACCCATTCCTAAGTAAATGGGTTGAACTTGCCACATTCTGTTGTAATTCTCCTTTAGTTTATATTGCTTTATAAATAGTCTCTCTTGATAAATCAGGTGGGTGATGCGAGTCCCATTTTTGACATCATGGCTTCCATGTTGGAAAACATCTCAAGCATTAAAGCTATAGCACAAACTACAGTTGCTGCTGTTTACCGTACTGCTCAAGTTATAGCCTCATTGCCACACATGGCATACAACAATAAGGCAAGAACACACAAACTATATAACTTTGATAGCTTTACATGAGATTAATAATGTTTTCAGTTATTTTTCTCTTGTAGTTACTTATTAATGTTTAATTATTGACTTTCCTACCTTAGGCATTTCCTGAAGCACTATTTCATCAGTTGCTTCCTGCTATGGTTCATCCAGACAATGAAACTCGAATTGGAGCTCATCGTATCTTCTCTGTGGTTCTTGTGCCATCTTCTGTTTGTCCTCAACCAACTCCAGATATAGTCATTGATCTCAAAGATATTCCAAGATCGCTGTCAAGAAATGTTTCTGCATTTTCTTCCTCAGCTGCCCTCTTTCAGAAGATGAAAAGAGACAAGTCTACTTTCATTAAAGAAAAAGCTCATAATGAAGGGGAACCGAAACCCAATAATGGTGGGGTGATAAACAGAATCAAGTCCACTTATAGCCGAACATATAGCATAAAAATTCCAGTGTCTCCAGCTGGAAAAAAGGATAATGTAAGTTCTTCGTTGAATGACTTTTTCTTTATTGTTCCTTTCGTATCATGTTTAAATTTGTCTTTCTCTTTATGCTTCAGGAGGCGGTTACACTTAGGCTCAGCACTAACCAAATATCCCTCCTCCTATCCTCAATATGGGCACAGTCTATCTCACCTGATAACACACCTGAAAATTATGAAGCAATTTCTCACACATATAGCCTGGTGTTGTTATTTTCTCGAGGAAAGGTAATTAATGGTTCAATCATGATTGATGAAATAAAAGGAATTATGGTAGATGAAATATAAGGAAGTGTTGACTGATGGTGTGCTGTGGGGGTGGCAATTTCAACACGTTTAATTATGGAGTCATTCAAGGTTATGTTAAAGTAAAGAAAAAAGATGTTAGCTAAAAACGTATTTCAAAGTACTTATTTGATGCATCTAACCTCGTAAATCATGTTATTCACAAACTAGATTATTGTTGAATTACTACAATTTTGTAGTCATATTTGTCACTAATTATATATTAAAATTACAAAATTCTATGACCAGTTTCGGATCATACATAAATTACCCGCTTCATTACCCAACCCACCCATTTTCAGATCATGTTGTATCTAACCAAGGAGATTAATGAACCCCTATCCTCCGGATGCATATAATAAGCATATCTTTGAAGAGGTGTGCATTTATGCTATGTAATTCTTTTTGTGATTCTATTATTTTTTGCCATTTTGTGCAGAACTCTAGTCGTGAGGCTCTAATTCGAAGTTTCCAGCTGGCGTTTTCTTTGCTAAATATTTCTCTTACTGAAGGAGGTCAACATGCATACTACATTATTATACACAGATGGTAATTAAGTTTATAAAAGCACACTGAAAATCTATTTGCATGGTATTTTCAGGCTCACTTCCACCATCACGTCGCAGATCTCTTTATACATTGGCAACCTCTATGATAATCATTTCCGGGAAAGCCTTTGGCATTGTCCCTCTTGTTCCACTTGCTAAGGCTGCACTTGCTAATAAGATTGTATGTGACTTTTTTTCCTGGGCTCTATTAAGATTATTTTCCTGTTTTCCTTTAACGGAAATAACATATCATAGCTTATGATTTGTTATGGTGGCAGGTTGATCCATACTTGTGTTTGGTTGATGATTGTAAGTTGACTGTTGTTGCATCTGGTTCAGATCATACCAATAGTGGTTATGGTTCTAAAGAGGACAATAGAGCTGCCTTGAGTTCCCTTTCGGAAATAAAGCCCACACAAGACCAGTCAGCACTGGCTGCTGCAGTTGTGAAACACTTGGAAACCGTCATAGGGGTAAACTTGTCAAATAATTATCTTGTAATTTTTGAAGAAATATTTTTATTAACTCATCTTTAATCTAATCACCCTTGTCTAAATGTGGCAATGTCCATTCATCCTCACTCCAATCGCTCTTGTTCACTTACGGCAATGTCAACCCATCTACTTGCCTAAAATTGGATGGAGTTGCCCAAAGTGTATCAGTTGTCTTCAGCCTCCTAAAGAATATTAAATTTGATTTTAATATTAGTCAAAGTAATATATATGGAGTATTAAGTTATAACAGAAATCAATTAGCAGGCGACCCAGCCTGATGCACATGACCCGTTTGAACCAGTTTAGTAATTTCCTAATTTGACCTGTTACCCAACCCATCCAAGTTCCAAACTGCTCATTTTTGCCTGTTATACTCTTTTGGATCAAGTTATACATATCAATTGTTTTTGCTCATTTTGACACAAAGTTTGTACTTGTGCAGTCTGAAATAATCAGCATAGAGGAGGAGTTGTTGCATAAATTTGTCCCTGATGATGTGTGCCCAATAGGATATGGGTCAATAAGTACACTACTAAATAAGGGTCACCAGAAAGATGACGTAAGTGCTCTTAAATACTATATATGTGTGTGTGTGTGTGTGTGTGTGTGAGAGAGAGAGAGAGAGAGAGAGAGAGAGAGAGATTTTTGAACTTCTAATTCACTCAATTTCTACATATTCGATGTTAATTTTCTTCAGGTTTCTCCACTCTTTTCACTCGATGATGACATGACCAAACCAAATTCTGAAATGGCACTTGAAATGTCCGACCTCTTAAGTGTTGATCAGTTGTTAGAATCTGTAAGTGTCCTGTCTTGATGCAAAGTTAATTATGAATATACTTTTACTAGACTCACAAAAATAATGACGTAAAAGTTCTGTGTGTGTTTCTAATTTCTAATTTCTAAATCGTGTGCAGGTTATGGAATCGGCACAACAAGTTGGTAGAATGTCAGTATGCAATGCACACAATATGTCATTCATGGAAATGACTAATCACTTTGAGGAGCTTGGAGTGGGAAAGCAAACAAAAATGTCCAATGTCATGGGCATGCAACATAAAGCTGTGTACCAAAACGTTGGAGTCCAATCGGTACCTTTCTTCTTTAAAGTATCAACTATATAAAATATAGTATATGTTTTCAATGTGCTTGCATATTTATTGGTTTTATCCTGTTACAAAGTATCAATACAAGTACTTGTTAACTTAGCTATTTGAAAATCTACGTTATCCATCTCTCTTTCTTTCCTTACCAGGCTGGCAATCCTTATATGGAACAAAGTGCAGCTCCTGCTGCAAGTAAACCCGGCCAGGATGCACCTTCATTCAGGCTACCGGCAGCAAGTCCATACGATAACTTCTTACGAGCAGCTCGATCTTAGTTTATTAAAACCATGACAAAATTTTATTCTTGAGTTGTATGTTATGAGGTTTGAGCAATGTGAGTTCTTATATTCGGCTCTTTTGTTGTACAGTTTTTGACCTTCTTTCTTCAAGGTAAGTGTAAACAATTGAGATTGTAGCTAATATAAACAAGTCGTGTCTTATCCTTTTTCAGTCTTGAGAAGATTTGAAGTCATTTTTAATGGCTTTGAGATAGATTTCTTGACGTAGTTGAAACTGCAAATGGCATGAGTATTGCATTAATCTTGTAAATACACTTCTATAAAAGGCTTGCATTACAATCAAGGAGAATAACACCCATGGTAGTTTACTAGACAATATCACAGTGTAAGATTCAAACCAATACCTTGAATTGGTGGCATAATAGGCGGGTTGGGTCATTTGTCGATATGATCAGGGTCAAATTGACCCAAGTCGGGTGAAAAATATCTTTTTGTCCATTTTTTGGATTCAAAAGAAATAATGTCTTGTTGTAATTGTATTAATTAATTCACTTGTTAAAATATTAAATTATTATTAAAATCCGTCGGAGTTGATTTCTTTTAGCCATTGATAATTCAATCTGATCTTCATTAAAATATGAAAACATAAGAAAAATAGACTTTTCTTAAGAAAAAAAGTGAAACTTGTCACCTTTCTCTATGGACAATCCCTAACCTTCCTCATTACGGGTATTTCTATTTCTCAATTATTCTAGTATTAAAAAAGTGCATCCGTTCCACTTGGGTAATAATTCAGTGGTGGAGGGCTTGTCCCTTCTTGGTGTTGGTGTTGGTGTGGAGTTCGAATCCCATTAATGATGTTTTTTTGGAGTTTACTAACATAATACTAACCCTACTAACATATTAACCGTTAAAAAAAAATCAATAAATAAATAAAAATAAATAAATAAGTTGCATCCGTAGTCAAATTATCATTCCTACAAACTATCAAAACTGCACATTGTGATATAATGTTTAAAATAATAGATATGAAAGAAGGAACCAAAATGGCACTCGAGTTGATGAATATTATAATCTTAGGTCACGTTTGGTTCACAGCATTTAATGAAATCAGATGAAATTAGAATTAAATTTCAATTCTTAACACGTTTGGTTGTTCAAAAAAGAAGGAATCTCATTCCGTAGGACTGTAACATATTATGAAATTTTCATTCCTTGAGGATGTCACTTGAATTTTTATAAAATTAAAAACATATGGTCAAATTCCATTCATTTAAATTGCAATTCCTTTGATAGATTTCATTTCTTCTAAAAAAAGTTTTGTGAACCAAACACACTCTTTATGACGTCTATAATTTTGTAGGTTGCAAATTCATTTAAATTATTATGGATATTATGATGTCGAATTAGGATAAAATCATAAAAACATGTTTGCTTGCATAGGTGGAACTATGTGAGGGCAAGGAGGGGTCATGGCCCCCTAAAAATTTAGGTTATATATATTATTTTGCAAATATGTGCACAAAGTTTTCTAGCCCTGGTTAGCACAGTCATTTTTAAGGCTCTTGATATATAAGGATCCTTCAGTTCTGTCAACTTAGTTGCTTAATTTTTTTATGCTTTTTGTTATTTATTCAATTATTCTAGACAAACGAAGATACACATCATAATTGTTTAGGATTTGAATAATCATCTAACCTTTTTTACTATCTTAGTTCCTCGTATAGAATATATCTATTAATTTAAACACTACTTACAAATATATATGTAATTCAACTATATTATAAAAAAAATTGTAAAATTATTTTTTACATTTAACAATTATATATAATATAGTTTACTAATTGTATTTACCTATATATATCATTAATCAAATCTTTGACACATTTCGTTAATTAAGTCGAGGTCGAAAATGACGATTACACATTTATCTTGTTATGCATCTTTATATATCTAAAAGTTTTAGCCAAGTTTTTCCTAAGCACTTCATAAATAGGGGTAATATAGGAGATTTTATCATGAAAGTTAATGAGGTTATACACACATAATGAGAGTTACAAAAGTAAATTAAAACCATTAACCTACATTATTTTACCCATTAAGGGGTGAATTTAGACAAACTTGCAAAGTAGAGGGGATAGATGGTCACATTTGATTGCCAAATTAAATTAGGTCGTATTCCCCCAAATTCAATTTAAACCGGTTTTTTTTTATCCTCCCATTCAATTGCTTCATACGTTTCTTCCTCCTCCCAGGATGACGGTTTTTTGTTCTCTCTCTACGTCCTCCCATTCAATTGCTTCGTACGTTTCTTCCTCTTCCCAGGATGACGGTTTTTTGTTCTCTCTCCACGGCTAATCAGAGCAAGGCTAATCAAAGCAACATTGAAGATGAATGAGGTGTGTTCCCCTGTTCCTATTTCATTTATTTGAATTCATTTATTTGAATTGAATAACAGTTATTGTTTCCTTCGTTGTAATTTTTTTTTTTGGGTATAATCTTTTAATCTTCTTAATCAATTATTTGTTCCTAATGTTTTATTTTTTC
>JANDBE010000047.1:24631342-24641701 GCA_024320915.1 Erigeron philadelphicus | reverse complement strand
TGACTAATTTTGTTTAGAGACCAAAAAATGTCATTTTTTGGCCACTAATTTTGTTTAGTGACCAAATTTAGTGACCACTTTTTTTTAATGGTAACTAAATAAGGTTATTAGTGACCAAATAATAGTCGTCACTAACCAAAGTCGTCACTAATGGACATTTTTCTTGTAGTGTAAATTCATTTGTAACGTACCATATGAGGTTGTTGAAATTGAATTTAGGGGTAGCATTTGTCCATTTGAGACAGGATAGGGTTGGTGCTTAAACCTCTTGAGCCTAAAGAAAAGAATTTTAACCCCCCTTTTAGTTGAAAGTTGCGGTTTCCTTATATCCCACCATACTTTAAAGTTGTGAACTTGTGATCCTATGATATTGCGTCGAATAATGACTTTGATTGTGGTGGCCCAAGTCTTCTCAATCTTGTATAGCATTGCTTATGCCTATGAGGCTACTAGGAGGGTTGACAAGGACGTCAGGAGTCGGCAGTTTATGTGTAGGGGTTTGTAACGACCTTTCCCACGTAGACTAAATAAATTAATTTGTAACCACCTTATGAGTTCAAAGTTGTGGGCCCTTTGTATTTCTGTCATGGTTTTCAGTTTGGGATATGCAGATATGAGGCCGTGACTTTGGGATATATGGTAGGTGTTACCCAACCTGACTTGATTTTATAATTGAGTTGGGTTTGTCAACCCTAACTTGCAACTTGCCAAACCGAACATGATCCATTTGGCTAGTTGGCAGGTTATCCAGTAACCTAGATGAATCTAGTATATTTCATAGCCGTACATGATCTTTATTTTGAGTTGTTGGGTTAGTGTTTGAATTTAAGACGGAGAAGAAAAGCGAAAACTTGAAGAAATTCTAAGATTGAGGTCAAAAGGTTATGTTGTGAGGAATGAGGGTGGGAGAGTTTACTTTGAAGTTTAGGTTAAATTAAATTTTAAAAAAAATTGGGTTGACCCGTTAACCTAACTGGCTAACCCGAACACAACTTTAACCTGAAATAGATCAGGTTGGTATATGGATTTTAGAATTCTAACCCATAAATTTTCGTGTCGGGTTTTGGGGCAAGTCGAATATTGCCAGCGGCCTCTAACTATGGCTACAGATGGCTTTCCTAAATACAACTCTATAGTATCAACCAATGCTGTAGAATCATACCCATTTCCTCTTTCTCATACCCTTCAATCAAATCCCCCTCAAGTTTTATCTCTGCTTATCTCTAAAGTAGATAAGGGCGTGTTTTAAGACAAATAAGCAGTTTTGAACATTTGATGAGCGTGCATATCAGTTAATCAGGTCGGTATATATGTATTTGTAAAGCATATAATCTTGTTTTTAATAAAAGCACACACTTAGTTATAACTATTGATGTTTGAAGAATGAGTTGCTTATGTGCAAATTTAAAAAAAGGTGTTTGGTATAATGGTACATGTATACCTTAGCTCACTATAAAACCAGGAAAAGCACGTTAGCATATATTTAAAATGGACAAGGCAACTCTAGAGCAAGCAGAAAACATATATTATTATCTGTCTATTACTATGAAGAAAACTACGTAGGCTTATCTGCTTACATCAAACTTGTTCGATTTAATATCACAAGTTTACCCAGTAAGCTGTTTATATTTTGATAAGCATAACTTGTAAAAGTGTGCAATTTTAAACATCTTCTATTGGCATGAACAAGGAATTGCATTGCACATTTGCACTTGTCTCGTCACGATATGAGTTTGTTTCTCAAAATTTGTGAGAACTGTATTTATTCAGTTGAGATGTACATGATGTCTTTCGGATTCAGTAAATCTGGTCTTGATACATGTTAATTGCTGACATATATTACTTTCTAGGTACAGATCAAATTCCTTCAATGGAGATCAATGAGTGGAAATCCTCTTTTGGGGATGCTGATTTGAACAAATTTGTTTTGATTGCTTTTGATGGGACATGGAAACATGCAAAGGAAATGGTTTCTGCTAGCTTTCCATTCGTGTCAAAGTTCGCCACTCAGGTATGTTTGAGCTATGATGTTAATGTTGATGGCGAAACGATATTCAGCTCTGCTTTAACACTTAGGAAGGAACCTTTTGGTGGGTGTATGAGTACAATGGAGGCTGTTGCACGGTGTTTACAAATACTGGAACCAAATGGGATAGAAATTGAGTCTAGGTTAGTTGAAGTTTTAAGAACTATGGTTAGATTTCAGGCTTCTTTTATAAAACCCACAAATCGAAGGCCTAAATTGTTGAAAAAGGGCAGAGATGACTAGAAATATGTTAATCCCAGATAATAATTTTCATTTTAATTGTATCTACTTGATTCTGTCTTTATTTCATCCATCTATGCTATGTGTTCGTGCCCAATAGTTTAGTACTTATCAATTATATGAACTTAATTTGTATTGTGCTTGTGCTTATCTTTATTCATGTAGAAATCATTATATATATTTTATATGTTGTGTTTGTTTCGTGACATCTGATATCTCTGTCATCGTTGGGGTGTTATAGTGTGCATCACATGGGTACTAAGACGGATTCAACACAAAACATATATATTTCACATAAGACTTGACTATGAGTCTATGACCACATATCGCAAATAAAATATCTTGATAGATAGGCTTGAAGCTTCTAAGTAGATATAAGCTTCAACATTTAATATGAAATAGAAATATGTCATGAATCACCCATGTTGCCCAGTCATAGCTAGTTTGAGAAAGTGATGGTGATTAACATCAAACTACATCTTCAAACAATACTTTGCTAATGTGGTCGTTTATAGTTTCAGGATCAAAGTAGGCGTTGTAATAGAACGTTTTGGCTACTAATAAAAATGTCTGCTTCAAATCTGGATCAAGATCATCAGGTGAGTAGCATAGCACGAGTTGCACAAGTTCTTGCATTTTGGATTTGATTCCAGAGCCTATGCTATGTTTCCCCTGTAAAACATGCATATGATATGGTTCTCTCTTAAGTAGAACGATTTATACTAATTAAGAGATAATAAACACATTGCAGTAGTATTTTTATACCTCACGAGAGATTTGGCGACAAATGTCATCGGTGATGGAAGAGAGTCGCTTGTATTGAGGATGAGATAATAGTTCCTCAGGTAACCATCTGCCGCTGCTCATATTGATCATACTAATTATAAGTTCTGCTTTTCCTTGTGCTTCATTTGATCCTTTTCGCCAGCCCAAAAGCCATGTTGTCCACTTTTTCCCCCCAAAGATACAAGAAAGAGCAAACAATTAGCAAAACTTGGAGACTCTGGTGTGTGATAATGATCAATGTGGCAGCAATGGAGAACTTACAACTCCATGGATGTGTGGATGGATATTTATGCCGTGAGTTGCCATTGTTTCCGAGATCTGGTTAAGAGTTTCATGGATTGCAGTTACCAACACGTGCCATTGTTTCTTGCCTTTATGATGGAATTGGGAATTTGTGAATTCATGTACGAATGCTTGTATGTCATCGTTCGACACGTGGGGTTTGGTAAAGAATGAGGTAATGGCTTTGAGTAGGATGGTCGTTTTGGCCCAAGCTAGTCGCTCACCGCGTCTTTCTGGTTCAAATATGCTCGCCGCTGCCTCGTAGTATGACGATAAAAGACTTGTGTTTAAATTGTCATCAATATGAAGATCTGCATACCATCTGTTAAGAATTTAATTAATTATAAAACACTAAATGCAAGAACAATTAAACACCGATTCTAATTAGCAAATCTTTAGTAGCTACATAGACTAATACTATAAAGTACAATAGCTCAAAAATAATCAACAAGAAATAACATACTTTTGGATAAGGCTCCATTCGAATTGATGAATTGCTTGGCAGTGATTGTAGTCCATTTTGGCCATCTCAAAATATGTGTCATTGCTAACGTTTCCCATCCTACATTATAATCAAAAAAAGGGAAGGGAGATGGGCTATTTAAATAACAATATATTTTGTTATATACAACAATACTTATATATATATGTATACACTCGTATTATGTTGTACATTATACCTATAAAGAATCTTGGCTATCCAAATATCTTTCGCGCCTCCATATTGTTCCAGGTAATATCTTGCCTCAAGTCGAGGTAAGCTAGTGTACCATGGCACGTCGAGTGCATAACTTACCTGTTGAAAAACAGATGAAATAATAAGGCTATCAATTTGTCTCTTGTATGTAATAAATGTTGGTGATGTACCTCTCCTGGCAAGTCCTTAGCTACAACCCATTTGTCTAAAAGCTGGTTGGTTGATTGTTTTCGGGTCAGATAGTTTTGGGAAAACATTTTGGCATCATTTAGGATTTGTTCTCCTGGAAACAACACTTGAGACGCTCGAAAGACATTAAAGGTGACTGTTATAGCTTGTGATGTTGAGTCCGTATAACACACGAATTTTCCATCTTTATAGAAGCGGTGAAACGCATCTATATTAGAAGAACAAAAAAGTGATTTCAATTTACTATAAACTAGTAATAATAAGTATAAATATAATCAATGACTATTGATATGTTGTTCATGAACCAACCTGCAGAGACTTGATAACCGTTTAATCTAAGAACTCGAAAACCCATAGATGTATCGTCAAGGTCGGGTACATCAACGTCTCTGGAATATCCAATTCCTTGATCATTCCAATGACTTCATATATATATCATAACAAGATATTAGCAATTGATTTTTGTAAATACAGAATCAGTATATATATCATTTTGTGCAACACTCTTCTTTTTTACAAGGTTTAAGACCTTTTATATATATCACATGAGTTAATAATTGGAAATCATTAAGAATATGCAAAGTTTGAATACCGTTTTCATAAGTGGTCACTTATTGTTTAACCATTTGAGATGTCAATTATGCGTTGCACTATTACCTGTAGATATGAGCTACACAATCCTTGATCTGAGAACGAAAATAACGTGCAACTCCAAGGCGTTGCAGGCGATCAATAGTCCAAATATGCTCAAAAAGGTCTACAGGGTACGCCATTGGCACTGCATGAAAATACTTATTAAGTTTTGATATATAACATACTTCAAACTGAAGGGGTGAAACCCAGTGGTAGCATCACTATGTGACCACATGGGTACATAGATAAAGGTTGTCAGTGACAGGTATGAAACTTGCCAAAGGCAAGTGAAAGAATTATATCGTGTGATGTATATGTGAAGATGATGCTTCAGCGGGCAAAAGTTCTATGTGGTGAGCGCTATGTGTACCAAAATGGTTACCTTTTTATTACTTCAAATTTGAAGTGACTAGGCCAATTAGGCCAAGTTTGTAGGTTAATGTTGAGTCTTAAATAACTTATAAAAGATTTGACAAGTGACAAGCTAGTTGTAATATACAGAGAGGTAAAAGAGTGTTGTATATTTAGCTTCTCGCTACTAATTAATTTAAAAGAAAATAGTGTCATTATTTTAGAAGTTAAAAAATGGCAGTTGCAAATTACTCCGTAATTCATTAATGTTATCATAAGAGAACTAAAGCATTCGACTATATTGTTTTAATACTAAAAAACTGGACATAAATGAACTATTCTTGTAATGCTCATACCTCCACCATTGAATTGGGAAACAAGATTAGTCAAATATGCAAGACAATTTTGATTCTTAGTTTGCATGAAGGCAAAGGCTGTTGCTGCTGGAGAGAAGGCAATGGATCCGTTGAAGCGTTGAAATTTTAGAAGTTTTTCCCATTCCAAATCTTTAGAATCCATTCCTTCCAAGCTATGAAGGAGAGTTGTCGGGGTTGTATGGAATACGTCCATCGGTATTCTTTTTGTACAATCGATAAAATCATTCACGGATTAGTAAATTTGATTGAGCTAAGGTTGTATAAGGAAACGAAACACTTGTAAAAACATTTGAAGCAAGTAAGCAGTACTGACTTTACAAGCTTGAGGTCGCGTCTTGCATATATATCTTTCAAAACCTTGGAATCCACTTCCATTTTGATTTCTAGTTGTTCTGCAAGTGTAAGGAGCTTAGTGAAATTCATCTCAAAACCGGCTGTCATGTGTTCCTCCTTCTCGTCTTCAAGCTTGTTCATGTTTTCAGTCACAAATTTAATTCCTGCACGATTACATTTAACAGATGACTAACGGATAAAACTATAGATATATTTCCTTAATAAATTTGTTAGGAAATTTAGTTAAAAATGTTGCATTTTTATAAAAGAATAGGCCAAACATTACGTACAAACTTAGTGGTGTTACCTTTATCACACTTCTGAGGATGAACCTTCCAATGAGTTAATGCGATTACACAAGCCAACGTGTTGAGTAGCCGGTCGAAGGCTGAAAACAACGTAGGCTCACCCCACGAGCCATCTGGAAGCTGATGGTTCACGATCCATTCTAAACTTGAGGGGAATTGAGGACCAAAGTTTGGTCCATTGATATTTTCAATTAGTGCAACCCAAGCTGTGTCGTACGCTGAGGAACTAATCTCTCCATCTCCCATTGATCCAAATATTGACTTGATTTCGTCGACATATTCTTGGATATCTTTCGTCTTCCATACAGAATGAAGTCAGATTAATTGATCAGTGGCAACTAAAACTATTATTCTAGATCTCTTAGTTGGAAGAGGAACTGGTTGGCGAGCGTAAAGCGGGAGTTATCCTTTCAAAAGTAAATTAATATTCTCTTGATGTTTTCATTAGGGTGGTCTAATTTTTTAAATTGTGGATCATAGTAATTTAGTACCTCCAAAGTGGGGATAGAAATAACATGAGTTTTGTTTGAGTCATCCACAGCAATGGCATGTTTCACAAATGGAGAATTACTTTGCTCTTTCCCATCTATATAAAACATTACACGATTAGGAGTACGTAGGTGAGCATCGGAGATTAATAATGAAGTTATATATAGAATGAAAACCATATGATTCGTCAGAAAAGGGGATGCTAGCTACTTTTTTATGTCTAACAGGATTACTAATAACTCGTTGGATTTATTCGGGTCATTTCCCACAGAATTAAGCACACATCCATTTACGTGTATTGATCACTAGTAATCTAGGCATATACTTGAGATGAAAATATATAATATATGGTTACGTAAGTTATCACATTTGTAAGCTAATAATTTGACGAGATTATAATTAACCTATTGTATGTTGTATGTTATCCATATGTAAGGCCAAGCTCGTTCAATTAAATAGTTAAATACGTACCTTTGTAGTTAGGTTTATGGACAGCATTGCACCGAAAGTTGGCAAACTTAGTAGCACCTACAAATGCAGATTTAGATCATTGATGATATACAATAACATATATAAATTCTGTAAAATAAGTAATATGCAATGTGTACATGTATGTTGCATATTACAAAGAAAACAAACGATATAAGAAGAAAACAAAGAAAAGGTTGACAAGATGTATGCCTATAGAAGAATGAAAAAGGTTACAAGGATGATTGGATTGAGGATGCACATAAGTGGTGCGAGAGGAGAATAGATGGTGAAGAGTGGTGGTGAAACAAGGATGGTTGTAAACGATAATTTTCATCATTTTTGTTCAAATAAAGGTGTTAATTTCTTGTTTTGCCAAATTCTTGCAAGAAGTAAGCCACCATATATAGGTAGAGCTCGCAATTTTGACACAAATCCGTTAACATAACATGACACATCATGTAGTTAATATGTTTTGTGTTTGACTTGAATAAGTTTTGTATCGTTTTCGTATATAAAATAAATGACACAATAAAATTAACATGTTAACTTGTTAAGACCCATTAAAACTTATAGTATTATGAATTTATGATAAAGGATTGTTATAGTTATATATAACATTTAAGACTTCCATGGAATTTTAACAACAAATTTGTGTTGTTAAGGTGTTTTATTAAATGTCAATAGGGTTAGTGATTTATTAATGATGTTTTTGACATCTAAAGGATAAATCTGGGTTTTTCATATGATGTGGACTAATAAAGTGTTATTCGAGAATTTTAGATTTCATTTTAGATATTCGTGTAATTAATGCAAGAGTACGAGTAGAGTAATATATGTCGTTAAAAAAAAGTTTTATTAAATGATTATTTGTTAATATTTCTATAAAATGTATATTAACAAATTTTAACAGGGTTTTATCTTATACACCTGTTGCATTTATTTTATATTATTTTATTCACTCTCAAAATAAAAAAAAGTAAATATGTGAGAACTCTCTGATCCCATGTACCCTCTTTATACCCAAATTGCACACCACATAGAGCTCATGTCCGGTGACTCACCATTCTCACACATGGGTCACAAAATATAGTTTCTCCTCGCCTTTGGCAAGATTTGAACCTGTGACTTGCAGTATTCATCTGTGGGCCCATGTGGTCACATATATGCCTAACTCATATGCTTAAGACATACATAACATGTCACATGTTTTACACTTATTCTTTTTCATCAACTATACCTTTGATCTTGCACATGACATGATCCTTCTTTTAGGCCTATTTTTAGACATAAGAACCTACCCATATACTAAACAGGATTGAGATGTTTTTTGAAACGACACGTGGCGTAATCTTTAATCGACACGTGTTCTATTAAATTATTTATTTTAGTAACTTTTTTTTTACAGTTGTATATAAATTTAATTTTCTTATTAGACTTAGAATTAAATTATAACTCTTGGCTTATAGATACAAAACATATTATAACCTTATTTGATTGATTGTTTTTTTATTAATAAAATTGTCTCTTTTTCTTTCTCAAATTTTCAATTCTATTAGTTATATTAATTATAATAAGTTATTAACAGGAAGTTTTCCAAATTTTGAGTTTATGATTTGAAATTAAAAGGCTATTTGTTGTCATCTACTATGTTTACAAGTTTCGATTTTAATGTGTTGTAAAAGTTTATTTACTTATACACATGTTGCGTTTATTTTATATTATTTTATTTATTTTAACCATAATTTATTTCATACACACGACTCATGTATGAGTCATATACGAAATTTTAATGATAAAATCTATTGTATATAAATACAAACCGTACAAAAATAACAATCAAAGTTTGTCGCCGAAAGCATTTTATAAAAACGGAATCGATAACTAATGCCTCAAAGCATATATTACTTCCATTATCATAGTCAACTAAAAGGGTTGACGAAGGAAAGATTCAAGGCATCTTTTAAGCAGCACTTATAATTCTATTTTTCATCTGTTTTGTTTTATCCCATGATAACAACTAGTAAACGAGTTTAAAATAATTGTTAGCATCCAACTAGTTTTATAAAAGGGTTAACTTAGATTCCTTCATAGTATACTTCATAGTATAATTCATAGTATAATCTTTTAAAAGGACTAGGAATCTAAGATAGTTAATGTCAAGTTTAGAAAAATTCTTTACATTTAATTTAGTTCTCATCGAACTGTCTATTTTATGTACTAACATCTTCAGTTCTTCATCACGAATCCAATGCGTGCATGAACCAGCAAGACTTATGAATACTATGTTAAGGTATCAACATCTAAAAAGTCCACTTACAGCCACTTATTTTATAAAAAAATCCCACTTTTGCCATATTCTATTAAGAGATCAACATCTAAAAAAGTCCACTTCAATTCATTAATGCATAGGGTTTTTTTTTTTCTTTTCTATTTTGATTACAACTTTTTTTATAAAATTATCACGAGTTCACAATTAAAAGCACCAAAATATTATGCTACACAACCCGGTATTTATGTATTTAAAAAAGAGAAATTTTCCGATTGGTCCATGTTCACGAGATCTTCTTCGCTATCTTGATCCAAAGAAAGCCAAGAAGGGATTGTATATTCTCAAAAATGTCTCTAGTGGAGGAAGTGTTTTGAACCCCTATGCCAACATTCCAACAAAAGCATTACTAGAAACAGTATAAGTTATCTTTAAACAGAAAAAGTAATAGGTTATAAACAAGGACTATAGAAAGTTATTACCAGATAATCTCGGTCTGGGTTTGGGAAACCGAGATTTCTAATAAAATAACCTCAACTTTGGTAGGTGTACACGTAATTCGCCAGAAGCTATTGGCACGTACTACAATTCAGGTTTGGGAGAACCTGACCTTCCGATAAAAACTTTTTGAAGTCTTGCTTGTGTTTCAACCAGGTTATTTTCATTGCCAACATAGTCCGGGTTTTTCAAAGCCGGACATACCAATTCTATAAATATTCGTGTTAACCATTAGATTCTGATTTTAAAAACATCTCTTTTCTCCAAAAATTTCTTCATATTGTTTAAAATTTCATAAACTCCCATATATGGGATTGCTTATGAATCAGTTTTTTTTTCTGACCAAATAATTATTAGTTATAGTGAATTTCTCTCTATTTATATATAAAAAAATCTCTCTAAAATCTCCTATT
>JANDBE010000047.1:24480347-24492339 GCA_024320915.1 Erigeron philadelphicus | reverse complement strand
AATCGAACCGACATGAATATACCCGTATCGCTGTATGAGAGGTGTTTGTCATTTATCCATTTTTTTTTTTTTTTTTGTATTATTATTACATACAACTGCGTAGACATTACTCCGTCAATAAACACCAACTTCCAAAAACCGTAATAAAATTCCAACTTCTTTTTCTTCTTCTTTCCTTCCAAAATACACACAGACTCCCTAATTTTCTTCTCACCACTTTTTCTCTCTCTGACACACACTTCCACCAATATTTACTCAAACTCATCTTCATCATCATCATGCAGTCCTAAATTCAATTCCAATTTCAATCTCAATTAATTTTAGGTTTCCAAAAAATGGAAGAAAAGAAAATGAATAACAGTAGCAGTTCTTCTGGAAGGCAGCTCAAAACTATGCTCCGCAAAAACTGGCTTCTTAAAATTCGTCATCCTTACATCACTCTCTCTGAGGTTTTCTCTTTTCTTCATTATTTTCTTTTACTTTATATTTTTTTAATTATAATAAAATATATGAATATAATAATAGTAATAATATTCTCTGCGTTGAATTATTGATCACTTACATTATTCCGCACACAAACACATGTATAAATATATATATATACACATACATAAAATTAATAATTTATTGAAAATTTGAGTTAATGAAGGACTTTTGGTGTTTGATGATCAGAAAAAAATCGAAATTCTAGAAATCGAAAAACTATATCGAAATGTATCTAACTATACACGTTTTCAGTACTGTATGTATCGCTTTTCAAAAACTTACTTTTTTCGATGTAACAGAGTTTCAAAGAGTAGTTTTTTCCGATGTAACATCGGAAAATGTTAATAATTGAAGTTTGTTACATCGAAAAAGGTAAGTTTCTGAAGAACGAGACATGCAGTACTAAAGCGTGTATAGTTTGATACATTTTGATGTAGAATTCCGTTTTTAGGATATCGATCTTTTTTTGATCATCAGTTATACGGAAAGTTGTGTATAAAGGTGAAATTGTTACTTAATACGGTGTCGTCATAAAAAAAGAAAAGAAGCAAAAAAGATGACTTTGGTTGTAAGAGTTTTTCGGTGTCCATTTATTGTTACCTACCATCTGATAGAGACGGTTGATTAGCATTAAATTGTAAGTAAAGCTAATCATTATTATAACTTACGTATTACAGTAATTGATTAGAATTAGCATAATAAGAATAATACCGGCGCTATATGGTGGCAGACAGTTTTTGGCAGTTTCTCAACTTGAACAATTTAAGTTAAATATCTCATAAAAAGTTCTGGCAGTGTTGAATGGCAGGTGGTGGTGTTAGAGAGAGCTACGTGCAACATTTTTTTATGGGTTGGGAAAATGAGCAATGTGGCACTTTTGTTTTAATTTTATGTAATCTTAGAACAGGGGTGTGGGTTTTGCTTTATATGATATTCTGTAGTACGGATATTGATAACGATGATAGATTATATGGTTGGTATTAGCTTTTCGGTTTATTGGAAACATGAATATGATTTTATGAGTTTGAAAGAATGTTAATTTCAAAATTCGTGAGATAATATTTGGGCAAGTCATTTGGATGCGAAAGTAATAAGCTGATGATGCTTGAGTGAATAGTTAATATGCTTTTTATCTTAGACTGCTTTTCATGGCCGGGATCCAGGAAATGTCTATGTATTAAGCAGAGAGCTAAGAACTGGAAAGTGACATTTTGTATTCTCTTGTGTGGTCAGATTTTGCTTCCCGTTGTGGTGATGCTGATGTTAATAGCCGTAAGGACACAAGTTGATACGAAGATCCATCCTGCTCAATCGTATGTGTTAACAGTCTTCGTTACCTTTTTATGTGCCTTAACCCCAATGTCTCTTTCATTCTAAAGCATACATAGATATTTGAATACTTATAATTGTTGTTTAAATAGTGCCCTCAAGAAGTAATCACGGAAGAATCAAAAGTTCTGCTATTGTTACTGTTTTACATTTGCTACTATTCGTGGGAAAAAACTGATTATTAATATGCATCCATTAAGGCTAGTTGAGGAAGATGATTGGAAATTAACCAAGTGAAATAATATTAACATTCTTAAAATGTCGCCGTTTTCGGTTCTTTGTGATTGAGGTTATTTTGAAAATATTTAATTATTTATAGGTACATTAAGAAAGATACATATGTGGAAGTCGGGAAGAGTGATATCTCCCCAACTTTTGATCAAGTGCTGGAATCATTGTTTGCTAATGGTGAATATTTGGCTTTTGCCCCTAACACGAGCGATACAAGGACAATGATTAACATTTTGTCATATAAATTCCCATTGATAAAGGTATGCTGGTCTGATACTTCTGTTTTTGTACTTTGTTATCTACCTTCACTTACATCTTCATGATCTTGTTGCGACTTCGCTGATTTCATATGCTTTTGAATTACTCAATGTTACTTGAAGTTTAAATGTTCTTATCTTTCAAACCTTGCTTGGTCACATATTCTGCTCTGTTTGTAGATAGGTTTCGTATCTTGTAAATAAGTTTTGGCAAATTTTTTTTTCGGGGCTGTCTAAAACCATGTGCCTCGAGGTCTTTTACAATATCAAAGGAATTATGTGTTCAATCGGTTTTTTCTGTGGAAAGAGTTATAAGTAAAATTTATGTTAATGGTGATAAGGTGGTTCTTACGTTTGGCTACTCTGTCCGTATTTGCAGCTGGTTACAAAACTATACAAAGATGAACTAGAGCTGGAGACGTATCTAAAATCAGATATCTATGCTGAGTGCAGTGAAGTAAAGTGAGTAAATCCTTCTTTCTATCTTGTTTGCTTATTTTGGCTCAAACGTAAAGTGTGACTGAATATAAATTAGCTCTTCTCACTGGATATATGGTAACTTAACAGTTATGTTTACACTATATAGGAATTGTTCAAATCCAAAAATCAAAGGAGCAATAGTGTTTCATGGACAAGGTCCTTATTTATATGACTATAGCATTCGGCTCAACCACACATGGGCTTTTTCAGGATTTCCGGATGTAAAAAGCATCATGGATATAAATGGCCCGTATCTTAATGACTTGGAATTGGGCCTTAATCAGATACCAATTTTGCAGTATGGCTACAGCGGGTTTTTAACTGTAAGTGAACTCTGTTAGTTGACTTACACAGTTACACACTTATATGCTACTATGCTAGATGAGGATATTGCTTAATGAGGTTTATATTGCTCTAATAGCTTATAAATCTCTTTTTGCAGCTCCAACAGGTTATGGATTCGTATATTATTTTTTATGCCCAACAAAAGGAAGCTAATTTAGTAAGTGAGAATGCAATGGACCCACTCAAGACACCATGGAGTCAATTTACACCATCAACCATAACGATAGCTCCATTTCCAACTCGTGAATATACTGATGATGAGTTCCAGTCCATCATCAAGGAGGTGATGGGGGTCCTGTATGTATCTTTACTTTATGTTTGATTCCATGAACTTGTTTAAATTATATTATTCTAGTTGATATTTTATACTCTACCAGAAAGATCTTTATTTCTAATTGACATAGTTTGTAATAATAGGTACTTATTAGGGTTTCTGTTTCCAGTTTCTCGCCTGATAAGCTATTCGGTTTTTGAGAAGGTTGGATATATTTATAATCCTTTTTATGTTAACTGTATATGCCTATTTAATTCCACTTTGTTATATATTAGAGGTCTTATATATGGGTTGATTAGGGTCTTGTTTAATCTTAAATGGTTCAAATAAACCATGTCTAAACGGGAAACTGGTCAAATGGGTTTAACATGTTAACAGTTGTCCAAAGTCTGTCTTTAATTGTATAGACTCTTAAATTTTTTTATTGGATAATTTTTGTTATTATTGCTATAATACTCCTTTTATTATCACAAGTACCACCTTAATTATCTATAAGGTTTTTCTAAAACAGCTGGACAAAAAACTAGTCCATGAATCAACCCGACCCGTCCTGCTTCAAACATAACCCATTCTGACCTGTTATCAAACCTAGCCGCTAGCCTATCTTGCCACCTTTGCTTTATATGTATATTTGTTGCTTCAGAATGTTCTAAACTTAGCTTGATTTGGACTGTAATACCTCAGGAGCAGAAAATACAGGAAGGGCTTTACATGATGGGACTGAAGGATGAGATATTCTATCTTTCGTGGTTTATTACATATGCTGTACAGGTGATTCTTTTATTATCCAAAGGGTTTGTTATTCCATAATAAAAGAGCCATCTGTTTTTTTATGTTTTTTTTTTTTTGACAGTTCGCACTTTCAGCAGCAATCATCACTGTTTGTACAATAGGCACACTCTTTCAGTACAGTGATAAGTCATTGGTGTTCATGTATTTCTTTCTGTTCGGGCTCAGTGCCATAATGTTATCATTTCTGATCTCTTCTTTCTTCACACGAGCAAAATCAGCTGTAGCAGTTGGAACGCTTACTTTTCTTGGCGCTTTCTTCCCCTACTACACAGTGAATGATGAAGCTGTTTCTATGTAAGTCGTTGAGAAATGAAATTATCAGGGCAACGATTTTTTCAATGATGTATATGTTCATGGTATTTTTGTTTGCCTTTAGGGTTGTAAAGATAGTAGCTTCTTTGCTTTCACCTACAGCATTTGCTCTAGGCTCCGTCAATTTTGCTGATTATGAGCGTGCACATGTTGGACTCCGTTGGAGCAACATTTGGCGGGTATCTTCTATACGTTTTCCGCTTCAATATGTTGTGTTTATTGCATATGTAATTTGACACTGTTTGTACCCTGTAGGCATCTTCTGGAGTGTGCTTTTTAGTCTGTCTCGTTATGATGATTTTCGACTCTATATTGTATTTTGCAATTGGCCTTTATCTGAACAAGGTATATTGCTTAGATTTCATATCAATTGCAATGGAAGCTGTAGCAACCAATTTAAGATCAGCATCTCATCAAGAGTACTTGTGGGGAGATTATTAATGCATTAGAGTGTGTTAAGGGATAGTTTCTAACATGTACTGATGTACTTTATCAGGTTCTTCACAAGGAGAATGGGTTTGTGTACCCATGGAACTTCATCTTCCCAAAAGGCTTTTGGAGGAAAAAAAGTATCAGTAAACAATTTTTTTCCAGCTTAGAAATTAACAGTTATAATCATTCTCAAGAAAAGTGTTCTTCTTCTCGATCAACAATGGAAGCAATAAGCTTAGATATGAAACAACAAGAGGTGGATGGCAGGTTGGTAATTTTCTTGCATTTATGGTTTTTGGGAGATCAACTTTTTTACATCCTAGTTTTTTGTTCCAGATGCATCCAAGTTAGGAATCTGCACAAGGTATATCGTAGCAACAAGGGAGAGTGTTGTGCTGTTGATTCTCTACAGCTTACATTATATGAAAACCAGATACTTGCACTTCTAGGTATCTTCATTGCTTTTTACTTCTTGCCCACCTCATATTAAATGATATACACAAAATATTAGTCCTGCTTGAGATATTTATGTATTTACCACATATTGGTTTTGCAGGACATAATGGTGCTGGCAAGAGTACCACAATCTCCATGCTTGTTGGCCTTCTTGCACCGACTTCTGGAGATGCTTTGGTTTTCGGCAAAAGTATCTTAACGGACATGGTAAACATTTTGCTTCATACTATTACAATTACATTTACAAAGTAAAATAAATAAATAGGATTTGTTGATAATCATGTCATATTTTAATGTTCTAGCGACAATTATTATTATTATTAAAATTAGTTAATTAGTATTATTATTATGCTATTTCTATTTTCTGTTTTTGCAGAAGGACATAAGGAAAAATTTAGGTGTTTGCCCCCAGTATGACATACTTTTCCCAGAGTTGACGGTAACCAAGCTCCTATCGTTAGTTCTCGAAAATTTCTTTCAGTTATTGGTTAGCTTTTAGCTAGGGATATGCCTACTAATAATTTTTCATGCAATATAAATTGAATGACTAGTGTAAATCAAATTATATGAATAAGTGTGTGAAATTATTGAAGATAGAAAAAGCAAGCTTAGGTAACATTATTAGGAGTAATAGCTATTACATTTAGTGAATTTGTAGCTCACTGCTTAGCTTCTTACCTAAATGTCTAAAAGATGATGAAAGTTATAGCTGTAAGCTCCTCGTTATGAATTTCTGCCTTGAAAGCTAGAAATTATTGTGTTACACTAAGTCAATCAAGAGATTGTTCCAATCCCCTATTCATTGGATACATTCATGACTCTAAGTAAATAAAACGGTTTGAACTCTTCACAAGAAGCCAGTCAAGTGCCGAAGTATGCTCAACATAACTGTAGGAAATTACGACAAAGGTAGAATTAAAGAATGAATAACTATATGTTTAATCTCTAGAAGCTATCTCTCCAACTAAGTAATAAATAAACTTAAGTTTATTATCAACTTCCATCACAAGTGATGTTCCCAGTATTTATAACCACATGCAAGGTATGTGCCTCCAACTATTATGTTCAACACTATATATACCAGATAGAGGCTTATTTAGTACCTTATGGTTATGGGCATTGTTTGGTATATTCAGATCCACATTATATTTTATATTTGATTTTCTTACGGGCGTTACTTGACTTGAGTTTTTTCTTATGCCAGGTGAAGGAGCATTTGGAAATTTTTGCTAATATAAAAGGAGTGAATGAGGAATCTCTGGAGCACATTGTAACTGAAATGGCTGATGAAGTTAGTATCTGAACTATACTAAGACATATTATCCTCTTATTTCCAATGCTATTTTATTTTGTTTCCCTTGATTTGAAGATTACAATCTCATCATCTTAGGTAGATTCTTTCCATCAAAGTGTATTTTATTCGTAATCCATGTATAGTTGTATTCAAAATCTTTGGCTATTAGGTGGGTTTGGCAGATAAACTTAATGCTGTTGTGAGTGCTCTTTCTGGAGGCATGAAAAGGAAGTTGTCCCTTGGCATAGCATTGATTGGAGATAGTAAGGTAATGTGTAGGAAACAAGGTGAGGTGTATTTTTGCTATCTTGTTTTTCACTCGTTTACTATTATTCTTTTCATCTTTAGGTTGTTATACTTGATGAGCCAACCAGTGGAATGGATCCATATTCAATGCGGTTGACATGGCAGCTCATAAAAAGAATAAAGAAAGGCAGAATAATATTATTGACCACACACTCGATGGATGAAGCAGATATACTTGGAGACCGGATAGCTATTATGGCCAATGGTTCTTTGAAATGCTGTGGAAGGTTTCTCTCACCCTTCTTCTTTCCTATTTTTCTCTTTTAGTTTTACTTTTTTAATAATTAATGTGAAATACAAGAATTAGTCGGATTTAAATCTGAAGCTTTAGAAAACTTTTTTTTCTTATTTTTGTGCAGTTCTCTCTTTCTGAAGCACCAATATGGGGTTGGCTATACTCTTACTTTGGTGAAGGTGCTTTATTTGAGTTTCCTAATTGGGGATCAGTTTCAATATACTAATTTTTCACATTATTAAATTTGGTGTGTGTATATTATTTCAGACTTCACCCGGGGCCTCTGCAGCTGCTGATATTGTTTACAAGCATATTCCATCAGCAACCTGCGTGAGCGAGGTATTTCTCAGATTTTGGATCCTACTATATACAGTATGAGATGAGATGTTATGGTTGTTCATGCTGATCTGGATTAGTTAGCTTGGATTTTGTACAGGTTGGCACCGAGATTTCATTCAAGCTTCCTCTAGTATCATCCGCTTCTTTTGAGTACATGTTTAGGGAGATTGAAAGCTGCATATCAAAGTCAGATCCACAGATAGCAAGCTTGGAACATGAAGGCCCCAGTGACTTTGGTATAGAAAGTTATGGAATATCTGTCACGACTTTAGAGGAGGTCTTCTTAAGAGTTGCAGGATGTGACATTAGTGAAGTAGAAGGCATGGAGGGAAGTGTTTTGCCCGACTCTACTCCTGCTCAAACATCTGATGATTATGTTGAAGAAAAAACATCAAAATCCAAATTTTTTGGAAGTTATATAGTTATCTTCAGGATATTGATTTCAATGGTTGGCAGAGCTTGTACTCTTTTCCTTGCTGCAGCCTTGAGCTTGTTAAATTTTTTGAGCATGCATTGCTGTTTCCCTTCTTTCATTACAAGATCAACATTCTGGAAACATTCAAAAGCGTTGCTTATAAAGAGATGGATATCTGCAAGGAGAGACCGAAAAACAATTGTTTTTCAGCTGTTAATTCCCGCTCTATTTTTGTTTATTGGTCTTCTTCTTCTTGAACTAAAGGCACATCCTGATCAACCCTCCATAACCTTCACAACTTCCAACTTTAATCCACTACTTAGTGGTGAAGGTGGTGGTGGTCCTATTCCTTTTGATCTATCATTGCCTATAGCACATGAGGTATCCTTTTTTTTGTTATTTTATTTATCCTTTAGTTTTTGCTCAAAATTTTGTATCTTGTTGGTTGTGTAATAATTATAATCATTTTATCTTGTGTGCTAATGGAAACAGGTTTCGCATTATATAGAAGGGGGCTGGATCCAGAAGTTTAAAGAGAGCTCATATAGGTTTCCTGATCCTAATACCACATTAGAAGATGCTATTGAGGCAGCAGGGCCCACTTTGGGCCCGATCCTGCTTTCCATGAGTGAATACCTGATGTCCAGCTTCAATGAATCCTATGAGTCAAGGTACAGTAATTTGAATTGTATTATTCTTTCATTGAGTTTGAGTCTGTTTAGTACCGCAACTTACTTCTACTTTTTCCAGGAGAAACATTTGGGATTTATCAGGGTTAATTATAATTTATGATGCTATTCCAACATTTCTATAAGTTATAAGTTTTCGGAGTTAGGAAGCATAATAGATTGATAGTTACCATATTGCTAACACTTAACATCACTATGTAATCTTGGTGCAGATATGGGGCCATAGTAATGCACCCTCAGCAGGATGACGGTAGTATAGGGTACACTGTTCTTCACAATAGCACGTGTCAGCATGCTGCTCCAACCTTTATCAATTTAATGAATGCAGCAATTCTTAGGCTAGCTACACTTGATAAAAACATGACTATACAAACACGTAATCATCCACTGCCAATGACAGAAAGCCAGCGTCTGCAACGTCAAGTATATTGAATCTTTCTTACAAAAATAATTTATAAATATATTTCTAATGTGTGCGTCGCGTACTTGAGCTTTTAATTCTATGATTCTTGTAGGACCTGGATGCATTTTCTGCGGCTATTATTGTGAGTATCGCCTTCTCTTTCATTCCTGCTTCATTTGCTGTTCCTATTGTGAAGGTATGTCATTCTCCAGTCGTCTTCTATGTCTTTTCCTCTTTATCACTTCAAAGAAAGGTTTATGGGATTTATTCTTCGGGTAAAACATATCAAATGTCTTATACAGGAACGTGAAATAAAAGCAAAGCATCAGCAATTAATCAGTGGGGTATTTTTGTTTTCTTAACTCCTCTTTAGTTAACAGATCATTTTCAATAGCAATCAGTGTTTTACAATTTAATCTTTTTTAACGAGGTCAACGTTACTAACATTCAGGTATCTATATTGTCTTATTGGATATCAACATATATTTGGGACTTCATAAGCTTCTTAGTCCCTTCTTCTTTTGCTATGGTTCTCTTTTACATCTTTGGTAAGTCTCCATATTCTCATTTGATGTGTCATTTCGGCATTTATAAAGCATATCGTAAGTATATATATCGGTAGTATTTGTGCATATAATAGCTATTGTAATCCCAAATCTTAAAATTATTGTTTTTGTAGGCTTAGAACAGTTCATTGGAAGTGGTTCTCTATTGCCTACAGTCCTCATTCTGTTGGAATATGGTGCTGCAATTGCATCTTCAACATACTGTCTAACCTTCTTCTTTTCGGAACACAGCATGGCACAGGTATGCTTCTTTAAAATCTTTGCATGCCCTTGTGAATAATTTTTTTGTTCGTACTGACTTGTTTTGTTGTTATATTTGCAGAATGTGGTACTCTTGGTTCACTTTTTCACGGGGATCATTCTTATGGTAATGTCATTCATTATGGGATTGATACCCGCAACTCAAGACTTGAATTCCTTTCTCAAGGTTGGAATGCATTGTAATTCTTCAGTACATATTATTCTCACTTCCATATAAGTTGTCAGTAAATAAAATACTCCGTAGCATATAGTGAATTAGTTTCTCTGACATTTTTATAAAAATATTCGACCAGAATTTCTTCAGATTATCTCCATCCTTTTGCTTTGCTGATGGACTAGCTTCATTAGCTCTGCTACGCCAAGGAATGAAAGTTGGATCAAATAACGGATATTTTGGGTGGAATGTTTCTGGTGGATCTATTTGTTATCTTGCTGCTGAGGTGCATCTATGATTTCTTGACTAAGGACCTTTAGTATTTTGCTACTTTTCGAGCTAAACGTCATTGATTGATGCCACAATAGTTTCGTTTGATGTAGATTGGAATCACCTTACATATGTGTTTTCTTATAATGTGACAGGGCATCATTTATTTTCTCTTGACACTTGGGCTTGAGATATTCCCCCCACACAAATTAAGTTTTTTTGCTATAAAAGACTTCATAAGAAGTTTCAGAAGAACTAGTCCAACTGTTTCTGATGCCTATTCTGAACCCCTTTTGAGATCTTCAACAGAAAGTGCTGCTATTGATCTTGATGAAGATATAGATGTCCGAACAGAAAGAAGTAGGGTTCTTTCAGGTTCCATCGATAAAGCCATCATCTACCTACGTAATCTTAGGAAGGTACTTCTTTTTTATTATTTTATATAAAAAATATGCAATCAGTTTGCTGATGTATTTTGCATACCAGGTCTTCCCTGGAGGGAGGAATCATGGTAAGAAAGTGGCTGTCCATTCACTTACTTTCTCAGTGCAAGAAGGTGAATGTTTTGGCTTTTTGGGAACAAATGGAGCTGGGAAGACCACTACTCTATCTATGCTATCAGGTACAAGCTAAAAAGGCAACGATTTTGGTTGACAAGTATCTTGTATATTCTTGCGTCACTGAGTATTTTACATATTTACTAATGATTAGCCTCTTTCGGTAACATATGTGCATCATTATTTGCAGGAGAAGTATGTCCGAGTGCTGGAACTGCATTCATTTTTGGTCAAGATATGCGACTAAACCCCAAAGCTGCTAGCCAGCTTGTAAGTCTATTGTATTCTCATATTTCTTTTCAGTTTCAGACTTCATAAATAGAGTTCTGAGTTTGTAGTTATAATCATTGCTGAATGAATTGTGTTTCAGATTGGGTATTGTCCACAGTTTGATGCGCTGCTAGAATTTTTGACTGTCCAAGAACATCTTGAGCTTTATGCGAGAATAAAAGGTGTCCCAGATTACCTGCTAGATAATGTACGCCTTACCTGGTTGTTCCATAAAAATCAGAATTCTTGGTCAAATTCTTGGTTTATTTGATTGAGACGTTACATTTGGTACACACTTGCAGGTCGTAACGGACAAGTTATTAGAGTTTGACTTGTTAAGGCATGCCTCTAAACAATCGTTTACTTTAAGTGGGGGCAACAAACGTAAGTTATCTGTTGCAATTGCAATGATTGGAGATCCTCCTATTGTATTCTTGGATGAGCCCTCTACAGGTACTTGATACTCTTTGCATTATTCCATTTCTACGTGTTACATGTTATATAGGATTTTTTTGTTTATGGTTTAATTTCACACATGTATGATGATTTCTAGGAATGGATCCGATTGCAAAACGTTTTATGTGGGAAGTTATATCTCGTTTATCAACTAGAAGTGGAAAGACAGCTGTCATTTTAACTACTCATAGCATGAATGAAGCTCAAGCTCTTTGCACAAGAATTGGAATAATGGTAGTAATCTTCTATTTCATTTGACATCTATGGTTTTAAATGCCTGCATTCACTAATCCAATTTGATATGCATTAAGGTTGGGGGGAAGCTAAGATGTATCGGCAGTCCACAACATCTAAAAACACGATTTGGGAATCATCTTGAATTG
>JANDBE010000047.1:24256880-24269012 GCA_024320915.1 Erigeron philadelphicus | reverse complement strand
CGATCTTTCCGGTTATATATCAGTGTATGCATATAATATGATTGATATTGATATATATATATATATATATATATATAATATGTGATTAACCGGTTAACCGGTTATTATTTGGAATAATTAACCAGTTATAGGTTAACCGGTTAATAATCGGTTTTGATTTTGAAAAGAGTAATTGGTTAGTAACCTACGGTTTTTATTATTTCGGTTAATAATCAATTTCAGTTACCGGTTACAAATCGGTTCGGTTCGGTTAATCGGTTTTTCCTTACACCTCTACATACAGCTAATTAAAACATACGGAGTATAAGTTATAATATTTCTAGATCATTATCTGAAAACGTGTAGACAGCTTCATCTGACCGACTATTACAATTGATTGTCTTTTGATAAATTAGTTTTTGAACTTTGTAGTCAAACATTTATAATATATAGTTTTTGTTAACGCATTATTGACTAGGAACAATTATACAACATTTTTAAATAATACCATTTGAAATGTAGTAGTAATAAAATATCAACGCATGAAAAGATGCTTTGTTTCAGGGTCCCTGGGAAATATTAAATATAGAAATCTAATCTAATGGTTTGTTTTATTTTATTACCTCTTTTATTTAGATCTTTTATAAAAGATTTTTTGATAAAAATAAAAATTATTCATGAATATTAAAAAGTTTAACATACATTGTTCTAACTAATGTATGCTAACTTTCAATGTAAATACCTTATTCTATAAAGTATTTAACCACATCATTATTGTATTGGCCGATATAGTGGTTTATCTACGGTATTGTACAGATTTTATATTAGTTTAATAAATAATGTTCAAAAAAAATAAATTTAATAAATAAACAAATAATGAAGTTTGTGAATATAACTAACAAACTTTATATATAGACTTTTAAGATTCGATTATTCATCCATTAACTTTACTTTATGTAGTCTTTTAGGATAGTGACTTGGGTGGAATTATATTTGTGTTTATATTTATCTCTAAACTTTTCGAGGAAGAAAAGTTATAAAGGAAACTTGTAACATGTGACATGTCTTATCATAAATAAACAACTGCATTTTTCATAAGTTACTTAAGCCACCATTCATAAATTGTAACTATACTATTGCAAACTATTTTTGTAGTTTTTCATTTCATACATAGAAAACTTTCTTTAGAAAAGTTCATTTGATTATGATTAACATTATTAAAATTTTATAGTATAACAATTATTTTTATTAATAATAATAACCCATTGTTTTCTTGGATTTCTGTAAAGATGCATCCATAGATAGAGAGATGTAGTCAAATTTTGTGGATGATCACTAAAATAAATATCTAAATATATAGTCAAATGGGATGTTCTAATAATACATATAGGGGCTTGATTTATTTCATTTATAAGTCCAACCTAAAATGTGTCTAGATCTATATGAAAATGAAAAATATTTTTGTTAAACTCTTTAATAAATTAAGCCAACTTGTTACTGATCATAACTAATGTTTATGCTTTTAATGAGTTGGCCATGTTAAAAAGTATCTACAGTGTAAGAAAAAGAAAATTGTTTCAAAGTCAACTTTGTTAATGTAAGATTAGCTTATTTGGTAGAGATTTTTGTCTTAGCTAAGGTTCAAATCTCATGATTCTTAGTGTTTATTGGAGCATAAGTGGGAATAGATTGGGTGTTAAAGAAATTGAAGGTCAACTCAAAACTAAATGAAGACTTGTTGCTTATTGATTATAACTAATCTTTTTGCTTTAATGACTTGGTCGAAGCTAAAATATATTTAAACCTATAAGAAAGAGAAAATTATTTTCATTAAGTTGGTAAACTCTAAAATAAATTAAATAAGACATCGATCATAACTAATATTTATGCTTTTAATGAGTTGGTCCATGCTAAAATGTATTTAAATCTATAAGGTAAACTCTAAAATAAGTTAAGGCAACTTATTGATTATAACCAATATTTTTGCTTTTGATGAGTTGGTATATGCTAAAGTGTATTAAATTTCTTAGAAAGAGATGTTCCCATTAAACTAAGGTAAAATGCTCATTATATGTTCCTTAATTACATGGGTTTCTAATATTTTAAAAAGTATCATTATCAGGCGATTAACTTTTAGTTATGTATGAACACTCTTTGAAACATAATTTGCCAGTAAAGCTCTTTTCTTTGTTGTGAAAGATCGATAATGAGTTGATTATCTAATATGTTGTGATGTGATGGGCTTTTGAGCAAGCGATTCGTGCTCCACATAACTTACCTCATGCGCGCCACAATCGTTGTTTTAGTATGTGGGTAGAGTCTGCTATAAAGATTGTATATTGCGGTGTGTGAAGTACTTGTTGAGGTGCGCAGATCACACGCCTCTCGGTTTCTTTACAAAAAAACCCGCCTTTATAGTTAGAAGTCACCATATTATTCAAGATTTTTGATATAATATTACTGGCATGTATTTCTTGTAATGATATCTCCACCAACATCCAGGACCCATAATGTGGTGCGAAATTGTTAAAGGAGTTTCATTAGATTTTAACAAATAGTATCCTTTTCTTTATTGATTGAAATTGGATTTTTATGGTTGAAGTGGCCCCTAGAAAAACTTGGCTTTTCATGACATCAAGACGCATTTCAAATGGTCCTGCTATTGATTATTGTCAAGGTTGTGGGTTAAGTATGAATGGTATATTTAGCCTTGTTAGACAAAATTCATAGTTGTAATTTTATCACCTGACCTAGTTATTTTCTCTTATTAGCACTTCGGATTTAGATAATTAGTCATACTTACAGGAACCAGCTCGAAGGTGGCTTCATGGTAAGATGCACGAAAGTCTTAATAGAGACCCGAGTTCCATAGAAAAATGAATGAAATACAGTTGAAGTAGTATATTGTGGTTGAAGAAATATGAATACAAATTAGATTGAAGTTGATTGGTTAGAAGACTAGAGCTTATGGTTTTGATTGAACATTAGAAAAGAACCTTTAAAGTTGGGAAACAGAAGTTTCCAGGAATTTTCCTTCATCCTTCAAGACAGACCTGTTAACACCACTAATTAAGATGGCCTTGTCACATTCAACTTATAAATTGTTGAGGACTATATCAGTTTCAGAAAGCAATATGGAAAAATAAGTGGGTTGGATGACTTAGATAATGGGTTGAAATGAATTCGGGTCAAAGCAGTATCTTTCTAATATGTACCAAAACTAGTTGAGATTGATTTACTAATGTGTATTTAAAGTATAAATGTCATCAACCGATGTAATACCAACAAACATAAGTATAAAATGATATAAACAGGATCGGATAAGTTTTTTCCTATCCGGGTTACCCATGATGCGTAGCCAGTTTTTGACCACCCCCAAGTTTTTTTTTTGGTTAGAGCAGGATTCGAACTTGAAACCTCTTTTGAGGAAACAAGAGTCCTTGCCACTAGACGTAACATTATGCTTTGCCGACCTTATAGTTATGCGTATAGTATAAAGAATCATTTTGTACCCTGCACATGCGGAGAAAAGGACAGTTTATATATATGATTATATAACAATAGTTCATATATAAAATTATGTGCTAATATACAGTTCTGTTCTCCAAGAATGCTTTACTTAGTAATGCACAGTTGTTAAGGGTGATTAGATCTTTGAACCAACAATGTTCACCACATGACTTTCATTGTAGATCGCACATACTTTGTGATATTATATATCATAAATGAATTAACTATTTGAAATCAGATTATAATAATCACCTTGCTGATATATCTTGACAGAATATTATATTCACATGGGTGACTAAATGTATTTGATACTAAATCCTCATCAAATGTGCATCAGTATTCTCTTTTGAACCTGGTAATTGTCAATAGGACCAACTTTCAGGCCATATGACATATATCGTATAAAATATGACGCCGGAAACTATTTTACTTATCTGTTACCAGTGTCTTAGGGTCTTTGTTCGCATTATGTGTTTAGGAGGTCAAAGATTTCTTTGGGTCCCATTAACATGTTTGATCGGTTCAAGCTTATAACCACTTTTTGCGAGCATTTTATGTCCTTGCAGTGAAGGACCAGAAAACAGAACTTCTTTCCTTCGCAGTGGTCGAATACAACAAGAGTTTTGGCCAAATAATCAACTAAAGAATAGATTGAATAACAAAATATGAGTGTATTACATTGGTTGAATGAGTATTGTCTTGTTTGTCATATTGTTTACTGATATGCACAATATTCATGT
The DNA here is from genome assembly GCA_024320915.1 of Erigeron philadelphicus. Classification (NCBI taxonomy): domain Eukaryota; kingdom Viridiplantae; phylum Streptophyta; class Magnoliopsida; order Asterales; family Asteraceae; genus Erigeron; species Erigeron philadelphicus. Next base: position 24,264,783 of record JANDBE010000047.1, on the reverse strand, counting down.
GCGGAAGCTACGTTACAGTTGATATCTGTCTAATATCTGCTGAGTCGTGGCTACTCCAACTAGTTTTGCATAAATTTCTTGTATTAGATCGATAAACATTGTTTAATTAAGTAAAATTGGATGATATTCACTGTATCCTTAAGGAACGTACATAAACTTGTAACATTTGGTTTGAAGAGCTCGTTAACTTTATACTTCATTAACTCTTAATTACTATTATTAGTAAACTAACTACGCAAAGTTAATAATTTGTTCCATGTCTCACATTTGCCAGGAAAATCTTCGGCTTAGCTTTCTAGCTGTGAGAGTAGCAATACGGTTTAAAGATGGTATGCAAATATGGACTTTTAAATTACTATAAATATGCAAAAGTAATATAAAAAGTAGATTCTGTCATCGTCTGTTTTGTGGAATGATAGTAAGGCATGAAACTAACATATCCTTTCTGTTTTTTGTTTTTCTCCGTGACATAGGCATTATTCATTTTGGAAATCATCATTCAGATGATGCAAAAGTTTCCGACTTCCATAAGAATCCCAATAAACTTGCATCCATGGTTCAAAAGTATCAGGTGAAGACCTTAAGATCTCTTGGTGGAGTTAATGGAGTTGCGGAAGCAGTAGAAGTCAACATAGATGAAGGAGTCAAATCATGTGATTTGACTGCTAGACAAGACACTTATGGTGTCAACAAATATACCGAGAAGCCTTCTAAAAGCTTTCTTAAGTTTGTATGGGAAGCTCTTCATGATTTAACACTGATCATACTTATGGTTTGTGCAGTGGTATCAATAGGTGTAGGGATTGCCACCGAAGGTTTTCCGCATGGTATATATGATGGGTTAGGAATCTTACTAAGTATTTTACTAGTAGTTACTGTTACTGCTGTGAGTGACTACAAACAATCTTTACAATTTAAAGATTTAGACAAAGAGAAAAAAAAGATTTCATGTCATGTAACTAGAGATGGCTATCGAAAAAAGGTCTCCATTTATGAGTTAGTTGTTGGAGATATTGTTCACTTATCCATTGGTGACCAAGTTCCGGCCGATGGGATATTTATATCGGGATACAGTTTATTAATTGATGAATCCTCCTTAACGGGTGAAAGTGTGCCTGTACATATAGATGAAAAGAAACCATTTCTTCTTGGTGGAACCAAAGTGCAAGATGGCTCAGCTAAAATGCTTGTTGCAGCAGTTGGTATGAACACCGAATGGGGAAAGTTAATGGAAACGTTGAGTGAAGAAGGAGAAAATGAGACCCCATTGCAAGTAAAATTAAATGGTGTTGCTACTATTATTGGTAAAATTGGATTAGTGTTTGCCGTGTTGACTTTTCTTGTTTTGGCTATTCGGTTTATCATAGAAAAGGGAATGAGAAATGAGCTTTCAAGTTGGACTTCAAGTGATGCATTGAGTATGTTAGACTATTTTGCTACTGCAGTAACTATTATAGTTGTTGCTGTACCAGAAGGACTACCTTTAGCTGTCACATTAAGCCTTGCATTTGCAATGAAAAAGTTAATGGCTGATAAGGCACTTGTACGACATCTCTCTGCTTGTGAAACAATGGGCTCTTCTACTTGCATATGCACAGATAAAACCGGGACTTTAACAACAAATCATATGGTGGTTGACAAAGCTTGGGTATCTGGTAAAGTGAAAGATGCTAAAGAATCATCAGATATACCTGAACATGTATCAACCGTTCTCTTTCAGTGTATATTTGAATGTACAGGATCTGAGGTAGTCAAAGATACAGATGGTAAAACTTCTATTCTGGGCACCCCAACTGAATCAGCAATACTAGAATACGGCCTGCTTCTTGGAGGTGATTTTAGTGCCGTACGTAGAGAGATTAAACTACTAAAAATGATACCTTTTAATTCCAAAAGAAAGACTATGTCTGTGATTACAGCTCTTCCTAATGGTCAAGTACGTGCCTTTTGTAAAGGTGCTTCAGAAATAGTATTGGGAATGTGTGACAAGATTATAGATGATAGCGGAGAACCAGTTTCATTGACAGAAGAAAATGCTAAGTCTATAACAAATGTTATTAATGGTTTTGCACATAATGCTTTAAGAACTCTTTCTTTGGCTTATATTGATGTGGAGGGTGATTTTGATATGCAAAAAGAAATACCAGCCCACGGGTATACATTGATTGCTGTTGTGGGCATTAAGGATCCACTTAGACCAGGGGTAAAGGAAGCAGTCGAAACATGTTTAGCAGCTGGTGTTACCGTGCGCATGGTTACTGGTGATAATATTAACACAGCTAAAGCCATTGCAAAGGAATGTGGCATACTCACTGAAAATGGTGTTGCTATTGAGGGGCCAGATTTCCGTGAAAAAACTCCTCAACAAAAGAGTGAATTAGCACCATTTATCCAGGTACAACTTTATTCTATCATAATTCTTTTGAGTATATATGATGGGAGTTAAAGTTTAGAAGTGGCATCTTTGGCATTTAGTTATGAATAAATCTATTTAGGTTGTGTTCTATCTCAAGTTAAATGGGAAAATAGTGTGTAAATGCTTAAAAGTAGCCCAAAGCTTCTAAATCGTCTTTATTCAAAATTTCAGTTATTATTGTAATAACATTTCTCTAGAAATTATGCTTAAGCATTCAGTGTCTTTCTTTTCTTCTAAAGAAATGGACGAATAAAGTGTTAATGTGTCAGCCCGAATCTGGCAGTTTTGACTCGCACTGAAATGCCCTTTTAACCAACCTTCCCATCTTGCTATGTCTACCGAAATTTGAATTGCTTTTCCATGGGTACAGGTTATGGCTAGATCATCGCCAACAGACAAGTTAGAGCTTGTTAAGCATTTGAGGGGCCTGTCCGAAGTTGTTGCAGTGACAGGTGATGGGACGAATGATGCTCCAGCTTTGCATGAATCTGATATTGGATTTGCCATGGGAATCGCTGGAACAGAGGTTGGTGTCTCTTATTATCTGGTTGAATTAAATGTCTTTTTCCCTATCTATTTTGAGATGGCTTTCTAGATATGCAAAATTCCGTATCAAGAAACTAAAATTGGGTATGCTTATTCCTTAACTTTTACTTGAAAAATTTAGCAAGTTGTTATAAGGCCTAGAAGGTAAGGCATTATATTGATCACAAAACTGTTCATACATTTGATAATCATAGAGCTCAATGTACCATACATCTACAGGTTGCGAAAGAACAAGCTGATGTCATTGTCATGGATGACGATTTTGCAACTATAGTTAAAGTAGCCAAATGGGGCCGTGCAGTCTACATAAACATTCAAAAGTTTGTTCAATTCCAGCTGACAGTCAATATCGTTGCTCTGATGATCAACTTTGTTTCTGCCTGCATCACAGGTGCCATGGTCTTTATGCTGACCTTCCTATCTTCAGTAATATATTGCAATCATAGTGGCCAGTTAGAGTTATCTACATAATTGATATTTCCTCATCGTGTCCTATTAGACACTAAGATGATATTAGTCTAATATGCCTTTAAGCAAGAATTTTGAATCCCCATCAATGGACAAGAGGCGGAGGTTTCACCTTAAGGTGGCACTTTTGACCATTTGCCTATATATCAGTCAATCGGGTTTTTTTATATCTTTAACAGGACCCTAGGTGTATTCAAATGTGAAAAACATCCTAACTCGTTTTATTAGTTAAATATATAAGAACATGATTGTTGTAAACATATCTAGGAAGTTAATTATGAAAATCTCTGGGTGGATGAGATAAGTATTTACCGGTCAGTCCAACCTGAACCAATTTGTTTTCTTTGGAATAGACAGTTACCCCTTTTGACTCCTAGTTTTGTCCAATGTGGTCTCAAGGCTAATAGTGATGATAATTGATATCTCGTTTATGTTTTGAACTTCAGGGTCTGCTCCACTAACTGCTGTGCAATTACTATGGGTCAACCTGATTATGGACACTTTGGGTGCATTAGCACTGGCCACAGAACCACCAAATGATGGACTGATGAAGAGACAACCAGTAAAGCGAACTGAAAGTTTCATTACGATAACCATGTGGAGGAACATCATTGGCCAAAGTATTTACCAAATGGCCATCCTGTTTGTCTTGAACTTTGCGGGGAAACCGATTTTGAATTTGCATGGGGAGAATGCAACTGCAATCCTTAATACTTTCATATTCAATACCTTTGTCTTCTGCCAGGTAGAATTTTAAATTGCAACTCATTTTTTTCCACAGCAATCTACATTAATTTAACTACAGTAAGCTTTTTACTTACGAATGGATAGGTATATAAGCTAATGAGCTATATTCTATCTAGAATGATCTGGTGAAGTAAAAAAATACTCCAAAGAAACAGGTTGAACGGGTCAAAAGCACCCAAAGTGTAAGCCTAATGCTTAAAACCTCTGAAAACATTTTCAATGTATCAACCAAGTAGTGAAATACTGAAATATACAATAAGCACCTATAAAGCAAATGATGAAAAGTTGTGAAGCAATAGTGTTTGGGTAGAGCCAACACGGACAGTTCAGCCTATATGAACACTTAACCGTCTTGACCTATTACCCTGCGTGCCCATTATACCACCTCTAATCAATAGTTGTTTGACTCGGCTTCTTTTTGTAGGTGTTTAATGAGATAAACAGTCGCGATATTGACAAGATAAACATTTTCCATGGCATGTTGAGCAGTTGGATATTCATTGGTGTCATGGTATCAACTGTTGTCTTCCAAGTTATCATTGTAGAGTTCCTTGGCACTTTTGCAAGCACCGTTCCTCTAGACTGGGATATGTGGCTACTTAGCATTGCACTTGGGTTTGTGAGCATGCCGATTGCAGTTGTTTTGAAGTGTATTCCTGTTGAGAAATGGGTGGTCAAGCGACAACATAATGGTTATGATCTCCTCGCTTCTGGTCCACAAGATGTTTAATAATGCCAAGTAAAGGCAATATTTTCATGAACAAGACCAACTTCGGAACCGGATCGGTCACACTTTTTTCTAACATTAACCACAGTGCTTACCTTTCATACCATGGAGAATGCATGTTTGCATGTTTGTTGATTTTCCTCTTGTAATTTGAAGTTATACTTTTGTTCACAAGATGGTTGTAGTTTTGTAGGTTACCATGATGATCGGATTTCATGCGTATCATGCGTATGGGCTTTTGTCATATGCAAATGAAATGTGCCTAAGAAAAGAACAGTTTTGAATCACATTGATATGTACTTGAATTTTTATATCATGTAATTTGTATAGCCATCCTTGGCAATTTCAACTCACCTTTTGCTATTTTTCATGATGTTTACCTACTTGGTGCTTAAAACGTCGTTTATCCAAGTTGTCAAATGAGAATCGATCTTCGTACCACAAAAACTTGATACATTTACCATACAAACAATTATTAAGTCATATTGTACAAGTCAATAAAACATGTTTGTGGTAAATAAATCAAATGTTGTGATATGCATATCAACCCCTTTGTTAAATGGGTCTGAAGTTTTAAAGAAAAAAAAGATGTCAGACACTCAATTAGCCCTATAATACCTTGTAACGTCTTGAGATAATTCGTTAGGACTGACATCTTTAGCTGATAGGTATTCTTCATTCTGCATAAATTATGACAACTCACAAGCATTTATTTTAAAATTTTATTTGGATCGTCAACTGTCGAATAGAACCTGTCCCTCACCATCTAAAGGTGAGGGTTAATGCTAAGATCATGGTGATTAGTTGTTTTAATTCAACACCGAGTCAAAAATCATTCCAAAAAAACATTTAATTTAGAGGTTACCAAAGATCAAGCCTCCACCTAGATATTAAACATCACTATCAAGAATTAAAATATCATTTGTATTGATGTATCCATTTCTTTTGTAAATGACTCCTTGAGTCCTCACAATTACACTTTTACTTCTTTCTTACCTTTTGCTATAACTCTATATATTTTGCTTGAATCCTGATTCATATGATAAGGAGAACATATTTGAAATCCAAATCGAGAAAAGTTCATTTGATGTATTAAACGTCATGTGTTAGATATTAAAATAGTGTTAGATTTGATATTAATATTTTGTGTCTATATGATAACTTGTAATAGAAGATGGGGCTTAAAGAACATTAGTTCCCCTATAAAAACCCCCTTCTTCATCCCATTTGTAACCTTTGAATCCTTATAAACCTTTTGTCACTTCTTAATTCCAACATCGAACTTATTCATTCTCTCTCTAAAACACACACACTTACACAAATGTTCACTTATATACATATATTAATCCATATATATACACTTCAATCATGAATTTCATAGTTTTACACTTGGTATCAGAGTATAATCAGTGTATCTGAAAGATCCATGACCGATTGTGTCTCGATTTGGCTAAAATTCATGAGTTTTATCCCGTGATTTAAATATCGACCCGCATTTCTTCACTGTTCACATACATTTTCACCTAAATCACCTTATTTCCTTGTTTTTGTTCTTCATTTCCTAGTTTAGGTTGTTTATTTCATCTTCTAGTTACTTTATATTCCTTTTTTCATACAAAAAACAATCAAAAATATCACTTTATTCATCTTTTTCCTTCTGTTATTGTGATTTGCGGATCATTATCTAGATTTACAATCCTATTGAGATTTGCATATCATGTTACAAGACAAAAGGTTGTTAGGGGACAAGGGGACAGATCCGTACACAGTACAATCACAATAGATTATTCCCTGACATTCTTAGATTATGTGTGTGTCACCTAATATTACTTTGTCCTTATCCTCTATTTTGTCATTTTCCGCTTTTGTCCTTATTACCCCCTTTCACTAAAATAGTTTCCAATTTCACAAGTCTTTGATCCAAGTTTCTCTATTCTCGGATCTTTTATTCTTCAAGTTTTACTTCAGTATAGTGATCTGCATTTCTCGATCCGAGTTACACATTCTCGGATCCTATTTTCCTTATACCATCTCTTTGAAAGGTTACTATGCTTAACACGATCCATAATTCACATTAGCGGATCTATCTGTCACCAGAACCATTTTAAAGATCCTCATTTCCTTGTACCATTTTCAAGAAAGGAGACTTTAAGTTGTCCAAGTATACGATCCGAATTCCTCATTTGCGAATCTTGTCCAGTTGTGAAGTTGTTGCGTTATATAAAGGATCCAAGTTTTCACATTTACGGATCAATCTTTCCCATACGATATTACAAAAAGGAACCTCTAAACGTTCTAAGTACCCGATTCCGAGTTTCTACATTTACAGATCCAACACTTGTATTGAAAGACCCCGACTCGACTTCTAGTAAAAATATAACCATTTGACTATATTTGACAATCCAATACTTAGAAACATATGGGGATTTTTCGGCAAAAATCAAAATACTCCAATTCAAGAAATGACCAATGAAATATTCTTAAAATGGTGTAATAAGACTAATTTATGAGTTTCAGGACTCGAAAAGATCACACGTAGGCTCGGTAAATAAAGTGTATCGAGGACAGCGAATGGAGGATGCTTTGGCGGATGTATGCCCCAAACTGCGGAAGCTAAAGTGTAAATTTGCGGATGCTTTGGCGGATGCTGTCCAAGCATCCGTCTTTTTCTGCACACAATAGCTTCACCATAACATGAACATTTGACCTCAAACATTTAAAACATTTCAAAACATACAAAATTTCAAAACCAACAACTTACAAAAATGCATTCATTTCAATCTCTAAATTTACCATTTTGCAACAAGTGAAACATATGACTCATGGATGATAAAACGAACCATGACACCATTTCATACACATGTAGTACTTTAACCTTCATTTCAATAAATATACATCCAAGACCATTTACCACTTACATAATGACATAATTTTAGACCATTTAAAACATGACACACTAGATATCCAAAATGACCCGCTTACATACAAAATGGACAATT
>JANDBE010000047.1:24155983-24168885 GCA_024320915.1 Erigeron philadelphicus | reverse complement strand
CTTCCTAAAGGTGCTAGGCCTAAAGGAAAGCCAATGGAAGTTCAAGTTTCAGATACTGTTCCTGGACAAACTATGGGCTCGATGCAAACTTCTTGTTCAGAGGATCATTCCTCTGAGAAAAAAGGGAAACAAGCGGTAGAAATGCTAACATCACTAAAAGAAACTTCTTTAGACGACGGTAGGATATATGGGTCACGAAATTCATATGATTCCTCTAAAAGGTTATCAAAAGCGGATATTGATCATGATGATGACCAATGCTTCAAAGAATATGAAGATGTGTTGTTTTCTCTTCAAGAAAACAAGTCGGTTTCAGAGCATTTTGTAAAATATGAAGATTGTATGATATTTGATCATGATATAGGTGATCTGCCTTTTGTAAAAGAGAGACATTCATCTTTCAGTAAGAGGTTTAGCTTTAGTCTTGAAAAAATGGCCAAAAGTGTTGGTTCTAAAACAAGGTCAGCCTTTCTTCAACTAAGCTCAACACATAAAGTCTTAAACTCAGGGCCAGTAATGTTTAGATCCTCTCCTGATTTACTCAATTATTACTCGAAGAAGGCTGAAGGTGCCAATATAGTCAGGTCTATTCCTATGAGGTGGTTGGTAGAACCGATACTAAAGCACAAAGGACGGCATATAACTGAGAAGGTTCAGCAATCTACTGACCTTTTGTATAGGAAATCGTCTAGTGTACACGCAATTCTACAGGTTAAAACGAAGAATGAAATCCCATTCTTCAAGCTTGTAGTGCATAGCAGCAGTAACATTTTAGTTGCTGCTGTGAAGAAGTTACCATCGGCCAAGGATGATTCAAGTTTGGTTTACTCGTTCTATTCTGTGCATGAGATCAAGAATAACAATAAAGGGAAAAGTCAAGATTTAACAGAAAAAGGTCATGGATTTGACTACAAAATTTTGGGACATATGAAGATTTCGAGCTCATATCATGCAGAGTTTTGCGGGCTAGAAAGGGATTTGTTTGTGGTGAGAGAATCAGTCTTGTATGGTCCTGATTATATGGAAACGGTGGAGCTTGCTGCTACTGTTGTCAAGAATACAAGTAAGGAAAACTATGGAGGTATAGGGGGTTCAAAAAGCACGGTGGTCATTCTTCCTGGGTGTAATAATCATAGTTTACCGAATAGTGGCCAACCTTCTTCGTTGGTTAACAGATGGAGATCTGGTGGAGTATGTGATTGTGGAGGCTGGGATATCGGTTGTGAACTGGGAGTTCTTTCAAAGCAGAATGAAACGTCTGAAGTCGCAAGTGCATCCACCTCAGATCACCTTGAGCTTTGTTACCAGGTATTAGCTCAAGTTTCCATTTTTAGTAACATTATCAGATGCATTTGCTCTGAATATAATTGACTTCATTATTCTGCTTGTATCAAACAATGTGGCTATACTGACCCATTTGGTAATGAGTGGGTCGATTTGGGTTATGTTGCAACTCAAACGGGTCAAATGGGTATAAATCTAAGTTGACTAAAAATGGAGTGAGTTAAATTGAGTTCACCAAGTAAGCAAGTCAAAAGTCAGTCAAAGTGTATTTCCAAATTCCTATACATAAAACTGTTAAATAATTTCATTTAAGAATGTTACATCAACAATCTAATACTTATTTATTATATTACTAAACACATTAATGTATAAATTTTAAAACTATGGCAAAACAGATATTTGTGGATCACCTGCACTCCAAATTCCTTGTGTCAACTTGACTTTTGACCCGTTACCCAAACCACCCATTTTGCCAACGTGTAATCGATTCTACAAATGAAGTGGATTAGCATATTCAAATACTACAGTATTTAGTTGAAGAAGGATATTGCACCAAACTCCCCATTTTAAGAAAGAGCGTAGTTATGACGAGAAGATGTCTATCGAGTAGTTCACTTTCCACATAAAGGAAGCATGGTGAGTTTGGTAACACATATGGACTGGTAGTTGCCTAGTCGGTATGGATCTAAAGTAGACAGAAATATTAATTGTCATTATGTCCACTTTTCTCTACAAGTTATTGAATATTAAGTCACATGATATCAGTTTATAATATACTTAATGTAATGATAAACCGTAAATTATACTTTGCTTGCAGGGACAGAGCAACAAACATGATTACAGCTTGGTTGAAATTGAGAATGGCCTTTACTCACTTGAATACAATGCATCAATATCTTTGTTGCAAGCATTCTCCATTTGTGTAGCAGTTGTAACTAGCCAAAAGTTAACTCACATTTTCCAAATTAATCATCTTCAAGATGCAAATAACTTTACTAAACTATCTATAACAAAACATTAAAAAGTCAAAAGTCGGAGCACTGTACATGCCAAGAAACCGCCCGTTTAAGCAACTGGGAGGGTATAGTAGTTTCATATCACACTTGGTTAAATAGTTTTATTTGGCAATACAAATTTAAATAGTTTTACTTTGCATAGAATACAATGGCTTCATATGGCATATGATACAGAACTAAGATCATCTGGTTTCTGTTGAGCTATCATAAAATACAACTAAAGAAGGATGAATCTAAGCAAAACGGAAGATTTGTTTCTTGATTTGCCTTCCATAAATTCATGACCAGAAGAAACCGATCTGAGGGACTAGAGGAAACTGGAACTGGAGCATAGTCCCATCTAGTCAACCATACCTAAAAGTTCCACAACCTGTCAGTTATGAATTGTTGGTAGTTCTCTTAAAGCATTTTAGGATTAAGTGATTACCAGTACTTCATTGTTCAAGTGTCAAATAGCCGTTGCAATTCAGATTATGATAATTTTAACAATCAAGTGTCAAATAATGTTACATACCACAGTAACGAGCTGAAAATATTATTAACTGGTTTACTATTTAATCACACATCAGTTTCTAAAACGTACATCCAAACACCTCGGTATATGTTTTCTTTTGAAAACCATCTAGAAAAAGGCAAGCAACTATTCTGTAATCAGAATACAGAAAAAGCTAAAAAATAAATAAACATGAAATATAGAATTTTACACACTAGATTTACCATCTCAACTTTCACGACGCTTTACTACAATGGAAGAATTCGAGCAACTTGTTTCCAACTGCTACTATTCTTTAGCCTGCTTGAAATAGTGTCTAATCTTCACAAATCAACATGAGAAGCATGATGAACACAAATGAACCATTGACCATTTATCTTCTCAAAAACATTAGTTGCAAACTGTCGTCCCCAGCTTTTACCGGTCGTTCTAACCATTTCTACACAAGTGACATACCCCATATCACCTCTTACAATAACTTGAACATCCTTGACTTCAATCGACAATGGAAAATCATAATCTCCCATAACAAATTCCCAACTTCCCATAACAAGTTCATATCCCGATATGCCACTAACACCAGGGTGCACAACACAAACATTTTCGCTCTTTGACCATAATGTTTGCATAGCAGCTAAATCACCATTCCTAAATGCATTGTAGAATCGGGAATTTGCTGCTAGAACAGCCGCTTTACTGTCTTCATGCAGAAGTTTAAGGCTATCTCTAATTTTGGCGGCTTGGGTGTAGTTTTCCTCCTGGATAGCAATTTGTAATTCTTGCTCTAAGGTTTGTTCATCCAATATCATACTTTCACTGCTTAAGGTTCCTTCAGAATCTTCTCGTTTAACTTGACATGGCTTTGGAAAACATAAAGATGCATGTCTAAAAGGTACTGCACTGAACAAGTACGAGATTAGGCAAATGTTGGATTTTCAACATGGAACTGATTACCACTTGATGTAATAACCAGATCAGTTTTTGGTGTATGGCTAAACAGATTATACTTCTGATTACATCAACCATTTAGGCGGCAGGTAATAATTTTGGATACTGTTTAACACGAACTGAAACAAAACTGATTTATTTAGGGTAAACTTATATGTAAGTTAGTAAGTAACTACATATAAAACCTGTCTTTTTTTTGAACAGCGAGTTAGTGGTCAGTAGTTAGCAGTTAGCATTTGAGACACCACAGGGACATCCAATTGGGCAGTATGCGGAGCTCGAACCATGCATGCCTCAGGACTCTCGAAAACCCTCCCTAATAATCCACTCCTACATATGTACGAAGTAGGATTCGAACCCTGGTGGATTTCCCCAAGGTCAAAGACCTTACCAATGGGCTTAAAAAACTTATACTCACATATCATGTCTCATCAGTTTGTACAAAAATGTCATTTTATTATCTGATATTCTGATTCCTTAAAAAAAATACTGAATTCACCAAACAGTCAAACGTCTGACTTTTACTGCTTAAAATACTATAAGAAAATCCAAACGGACACCTGTTTTACTACAGCTACTAATGTAACTTTTTTTATTTCATATAATGATTTTAAAAGACATACAAATGATCCAATCACCAAACACTGCTCCTTGTATGCCCGTTATAGTACATCAAACAGTAAGTTGTTATCATGTAAAAACTACAAAGCTATGGTAAATCTTCAGTGGGTTGGTTAGGCTAACAGGGGCAGCAACTAACCTAATCATCAAATGATGCTGACAAAGAACATTAGCAATTTCATTGATACAAAGAATTCTTATGTTGCAGGTATGTAGCATAGCAGCAATCGATATGTTGATTTCCAGCTATCAAAACAGATTCACTTTTGAACAGATTAACAACCCACTTACATGGGTGAATCTATCAGATCAAATGACACAAATATGAAATATCTTGATCTATCGAATCATATAGACGGTTAACATCTGATGATACATGACTCATTGACAGTTGACAAGCTTAGACTACATTCACAAAGCACTAATATGGAGACCGGCCAAGGTTTTGAAGCACCTATGCTTCCTAGTTACCAGGTTTTCAAGACAGCAAGTCAATCGAAAGGGGTCACCAAATACAGAATATAATTTTGCCAGCCACGTTACCAAGATAGGACCTCTTTATACTAGCTTGAAATTTTACAACTGTCAGGTAGATAAATAACCTTCAACTCTCCCTAGAATTTTACTAATTAATACATGAAAGATCCAAGTGCCCAACTACCATCTGAAAGAATTTGTCTTTTAGTATCAAAGAAGCTTGCATTATCCCAGAATTTAACTAAGACTAATAGCATTGTCATGCATTCATCTATAAACCTATAATGATAAAGATGTATTTCCAAACCATTTATTATCGACCACCTTTTTTGCATGTATCACCTAGACGGTTTTTGTAATATTGATATAACTAGGAGGGTTACCCAAAAACTATTTATAGCATAACTTAAGGAGAGTGAACAATTACAGCCACTCATAAACTAATATATACGAGTAATCAAGATACTTTCACACTACCGAATTGCAGATTAGGAGAATGTCAGAATATTGGGTTAGGCCCAATATTGTGTTATGGGGTTTTAGGTCATAATTACACTTGGGTAATTGTGCTTATATATATTTTCTATCTTGGCGTTATTAATATTTTAACTAAAGACAGTTTCTCCTCTCAATTTCAAACACACAAAAGAAACAAGGCAGCAGAATTCATACATGTATAATTCTCTATGAGTGCAGAAGTGAATACAATATGGGCATTTTATTGGCGGTGAGAACATAATTAATAAATTATCCAAGGATGGTAAACGAAAGAAAACTTACTAGTAATCCCCCTTTGCTTATTAATAGAGCAGCCTGAAAAGAGCGTGACATCCATCGCTCTTTTAGGTTTGCAGATTCCATATTGCTTCCGAGACTGCATGGAAATATTGTCCCTTTCTTTAAAACCGCTTACACAAGAACATGGCATGCTACTATGATCCTTGATATTACCCTGGGAATTTAAAGGAATACGATCAATTGTAGAAAAAAAAATGACTATAGCGTGAAAATCGGCATTCATTACCAATTACATTAAAGAGCAAGTTATGAGCAGTTGCTATTTTGTTTGAAACTATAACAAACAAAAACAATCTCAGCTGTACTGAACCAAAACTACAACTTTTATATATGCCACACAACTTTCATCGGGCTAAAGCCTAATGTAGAAAATAATAGACGACAGCCTTTCGAGATACATCTATTACATTGCAAGACCACGACTGGTATCATTAAGACATACAGATATCTTCAAGGTCTACGTTGTGATAGTAGAAACAGAAGTGCTTTATTGCAATTTTCTCATAGTTGGGGAAGCTCAATGCTGGGTCCATCATTAGATGGTCAAGTAATTAACAGGTACTAAATTTGGAAGAAATGGTTAGTTAACTACACCATAAAGATTATACAAAGGGACCAGTTGCACTAAACCGATAAAGTGTTTCACTTTATGTTATCAGGTCATATCATGAAATAAGAAGCCAATGTTGCTAACAGTCAATATGACAACTGCACTCAGGTCAGTTCTCCAAGGTTGTCCACACATGGACTCTTAGGATAATACTCCGTAGTATCCAATGAAACATTACCACCCAAAAGTCTTATACCTGAATTGACATTCTGTTGGCACCATTAGAAGAGTACAAAATGGCCTTTGGGGACACTAAAGCAGAGCCTCTAGATAGACAGCACAGTCATTAAGACAAAAGAAGGAATATAATTCAAGTCACGTTGGAAACAGGGATGATACAACATTCCAATGTTTCTAGCAAAAACTTAAAAAAACGGAAAGAAAAAAAAAAGGGAACACTTTGCCATGAGTGTGAGGATCAGAAGACTCTGAAAACTACATTAGATGAACCATGTGAGACTCCATGGTTTTCCATATCAGATTTACGAGCAGGTTATCATCAAATCCTAGTGAGAGAAAACATACATAAAATAAATGTCGAACTGAAGGCTTAGGCTCAAACTTCATGGTTATTGACTTATTTCCTCCGATTTATCTAACATTTCCAATTCAACGGTCATGTTTGTAACTAATGACCAATGGTTCGAAGCCTTCTCTAAGGTAATTCACTCTGATGTTCTTTAATGACATACAGTATTAGTTAAAAACACTAGTTTACTAATAAGCCGAAGAAAAAGAGATTTAAGCGTGCTAAAGGCAAATGAATATTTTCAAACGTTACAAGCGCAAAAGCAAAGGCTTGTGGCATTGACCATTATTTTCATACAAAGAAGGAACTTTTGAGCTGTTATCATATTCGTTCCTACATGCATCAAAAAGTTACAACACTTTCGGCATCAATCATAAACATTTCACCATTCATAACGACATCTAAAAATATTACTCTTTTTACAGAAAATACAATGGTTAAAATACTTTAACCAACTAATTTCCAAAACCGCCTCAATATGTTTCTGTCCACCAATTTACTTATAACAGTTCAATCGTATCTAGTTGCTTCTAATCAGTCCCCAGGTGACACAAGTTAACTACTTTACTTCGGCACTTTGCTTTTCCTTTCGCATTTGACAAAAAACTTACCAACCCACTTCACCGGTTAATCCTACAAATTAGCTAAGTTTCATTATTCCGAGCCTAAAACGATTAGCAAAAGACTTAGAAAACCGTTGACCCCCCGCCCCAAAGACAACATGTGGAAGACAATGTTGAGCTTATGCTTCAGGCTAACTTAAATGACATATTCCAAAGCCCCGGAAACACCGGCTTACCAACATCGATGGAGTTTCGGTCGGTCCAAGTCTTATCAATTCCTCTTTTTGCTTCTTCTAAATACTTAAAGATCAATTTTTTTTCTATTTTTAATAGTGCTATTAATTTTACAATCAGATACAGAAACAATATCATTAGATACAAAAATACACACAGAAATTTACTATAAGTATATCAAAGTTAATAAAACTCTGGAACAAACAAATACTAAATCCAATAATCAGATCAAATCTAATTCTCCACACCTTTGACTTTTTCAATACATGGTTTATAATGGAAAAGTCAAAAAAAGATAAGACTTACAATGTTGTTGTTAATAGTAACTGCTGGTCGGAAAACTCGTGTTGTTAAATTTGATGCTTCCAACATCGTCATCATCGGAAAGATGATATTTTTTTGGAGGTATATATGTTAATGTATTTTTTTTTTTTTTTAAGGATGTATGATATGATTTACAAGTGATTGTTTATTCTCTTATTAGTTACTCAGTTACTGACTTACTGTATTACTGTGGTAGTTGAAATATAGTTATGTAAATGAATTTTTACAAAGTAAACTTTCACCATTTAAATCTTTTCATCCTTTTTTTTTTCTAAGTATTTGTTGGGAAGTCCCGACTGCCACAAGTCAGTACGACTTCTCTCAGAACTATCCTAAGACTCTTTCTGCTTATAAAATAGCTTTTCGGGACTCTTTCACCACATCATTAATTTTTTATCATTTATTTTTTTTAAAATACATTGAACCAAACTATATTTTTAACATTAAAACACACACATTTATTTAAAAAAAACACATTAAATTAAAGAAAACACACAACATTTATTTATTAAAAAAAAAGATTACAACACAATTAAGTTAACATTAACTTCCTAATACAATAAGAGAAGGTTGTTTGTGTTGTTTATGCCGTCAATCAGGTTATAACTCATTTGATTATAAAACGAAGTCGAATACGGGTTCACATTATATGGAGTCAGCGATGGAGACGGCATATAGTTGAGTGGGAATTGAGAGTTGGTAGATTGAACTTGTGGGTTAGACGACGACATCACCGGTGATGGCGGTGGAGGAAAGTCGAGAAGGTTTTGAAGCATGTTGTCCCCAACATTTTGGTTGGTTTTCTTGTTTTGGTTTTGGTTGTTTCTCTTAGGCATGATGTGTGTTTGAGTGTAATGAATGGTTTGATTGTATGTGAAATGGTTATGTGAAGAAGAAGGTGTATTTGGCTGTTTAAAAAGAAGAAGGAGAAAGGATTTTGAAGTTAGCCGTTAAATTCAAATTTGAGGAAGAAACAAAAATTTTTTTTTTATTAAACAGTCGAATTCACTTACAATGGGCCCACAAGGAGCGTCTGCCATAGTCCTGGCGAAGACTCCAGCCAATAACGTAGCACTTTAAACGTTTGCTGCCAATAGTGTCTTGTGTCTTCCAAATCAAGGACGGAGGGAGTACTCCTTTATAAGAACCGGCCTTAATTGGACATCTTCACATGTAATAAATGTGGATATAAACGTCCAAATAAGTAAGTTATTGATTTAACTTGATTTTATTGAATTGTTGAATGTTAATTATTTGATTTAACAAATGGTGGTGACATAATTTCTTTACCGATTCAATGAATTTTTGACTTATTCTTTTACCAACTTTCGACTAAGTTGGTCAAATGTTCATTGAGTTGACCATATTGTGAATTACATAGCGTCATAGCGATTACTTGAATATTACTCAACTCACATGAGTCACAACTTTTATGACAAGTACTCAGCCTTGGAATCAAACTCTTCTTTATCACATGAGTCGCATTATACAATGTGTTAAGTTTTTTCTCAAATTTCTGATAAAATGGGGTCTTCTTCACCTTTCTATGTTGAAATAAGGTTTTAAAAATTCATACTATAAAAATGGACATCTCAAACCAAGTCAACAAACACATTTTGGTTTCCTTCAAACCCTATTTGTACTTTTGTATACCGTCTATGGCAAAATACGATCACGAGTAACTATTTTTACAACCCTACTTTGCTAAAACACTATTTAAAAATGATACCATTTTGCCATTGGGTTGATAGCCAAGTGGTTAAGGAGATTTTCACTTTGTAGTTTTTTTCTTATGGGGTTAAGGTTTGAATCCTTTACATGCAAATGTAGTGAGAGAACCTTAGTAACATTATACTCATCTACACATAGGAGAACAAAACTCTTTAAGGTGTTGCCATGATTCAAACCTGGCGTGAACGCACTGAAAATGGAGGTATTAGTTATTTATCCGTTCTGCCTTTTCAAAAAATTATACCATTTTGTCAAAAGAAAAAGAAAATTCATTTCCCACGCTAATCACTTCTTGATAACATAGTTCATATGATCACCCTTAAAAGATGAGATAGGAATGAAAAAGCACAGAACTATGCCGATAGATGAAAAACATTACCGTGATAAAGACAAACAGAAGCATGGTTATCGACTTGGTTTTTTTTACTCGACTCGATATATGATTTTTTGACTTGTGAATCGAATCATGACTCGAATAGTAAGAATCAAGATATTTAATAATATATAAGTTTATAATTATATAAGTTTTTATTGTAGAAATATAGTTTGTATTGATATATTACGCTAAATATAGTAAACATTATTGAAATAAATCAGATTTAATGCATATTGTGTTTTAAAAAAAAAAGAACAAACTTTAAAAATTTAAAAATCTTTATGTGACTCGTGACTTGACTCGTGACTCGAAACACGATTCGGACCGACTCACAAACAAAACACGAGTCATGCTACGAGCTAGGAGCAAAAACGAGTTATCCACCAATTCGTCTCGTTTTCACTTGATTTTGAGTCGACTCGTACGAGTCAACTCGTGACTCGTACGAGTTTGACAACTATGAACAGAAGTACGATGTGATGCACAATTGTCTAAGGTGATGCACAATTGTCTAAGGTTTAAGGATTTGACTCATATGTAAAGAAGAATGAAGTTTTCATCAGGTCAAATTTTGCAAAAGATTATGGCATAAATAAAAAGCAATAGATTTCTGATCTTTTCTACAGATACACAGTCAATCATGGTCAGTATATTGCCAAGGACCATGAGATTATATTGGCCAGGTTTTAACATTACACCGTGGATACCATGAGTTTAGTAATGAAATGTTTCATACTTTCATTACAGACTCTTGCAAATTTCATCACCTTACAGTGGTTATGTAGTAACTAAGAATGAAGACCTGAAGAAAGTGATAGAAAGTGAAAAAGAGGCATGGATAATTGTCAAAAGATACATAATTAAACATATGATTAAGGGTTCCATGACATAATTAGCATCTTTTTGTCCCAAATCATTTCAAACAAGATAGTGTTAACCCTTTTTGTCTTTTCAAATAGTACTAATATAAAAACCCAATAAGAAAGGGTTAAATTACTTGGCCATCATAACCTTAACAAACTCCTCGTAGTTGATTTGGCCATCACCGTCAACATCAGCCTCTCGAATCATCTCATCAACTTCCTCATCAGTAAGTTTCTCGCCAAGATTTGTCATCACATGACGCAACTCAGCAGCAGAAATGAAGCCATTCTGATCTTTGTCAAAAACTCTGAATGCTTCCTTCAGTTCTTCCTCAGAGTCTGTATCCTTCATCTTCCTGGCCATTAGGTTTAGAAACTCAGGGAAATCAATGGTTCCATTGCCATCAGCATCAACTTCGTTTATCATGTCCTGAAGTTCAGCCTCAGTAGGATTCTGCCCCAAGGATCTCATCACAGTTCCAAGCTCCTTTGTCGTAATGCAACCTATATATGGTCCAAGAAAAGCAATTAGAAACACAAACTCCATTATCTAAGTAATTTAAAGGGCCAAAAGATGGAGCCGTCAGAAAGCGTGGGGTAAAATTGACGATTGTTTTAGTAATGGTTGAGTACCTGCAAACGCATTCTTCTCATTAATTATAAACAATTAAAACGGTAAATATGATTTGCGAAAAAATATCATTATAAGTATGGTTCACTACCCTTAAAGAGGCTTACAAAGGTTGTATTGATGAGAAAAAAGACTTTGGTCGACTTTTAACACGTAACTTTTTTAGCATAACTTTCTTTATTTAAGATGTTTGAGATAAAGCATACCCCAAATCCGCATATAAGCAAACGCATGAAATCGACACATATAGGTAACACCAAACTCGGTATCGCTGTGATACTAAAGATGTAAGCACACGTCACAGGTGTGGAAAGTAATTACGCTCATACATGAGTGAACGGGGCTTTTAGTTTCAAATTCAAACAAGACAGGAAAAGTAGAAAATGACATCTAATGTTGAGATTCTAAAAAATAAAACAACATCGAAAATTCAGAAACAATCAAGCAGTGCTACTTCTCAATGACAATTAAACTTAACGATAGAAAACATGTTGTCGCTCGATTTGATAAGGCGTGTAGGTAAATCAATGGAGTTATAATTATATGCCTACTTGTTAGGATATCCATATTTGAAGCATGTTTATAGAAATTTCAGATATCAAGCAGTGTGGTTTGGACCAGTGGTAAACACTCTGACCTCTAGAGACGGAGGTCAGAAGTTCGATCCTCATCCCATGCAAAAGCCGGAGACCATTTCTACCATTCAGGTAAAACTTGAAAGCAGCCTCTCTACCTAAGTAGAGGTAAGGTCTATCTACATCTTAACCTCTCTATACACCGTCGAGGTATTGGTGCCCAAAACCCGTGCTATATCCGCGTATTTACCACCCAAAAGGCCCTCTTCTATAGGTTACTTAATAATCATCACAAATATCCACCCAAAAGCTTATATAGATATAAAAATAAAAACTATAGAAAAATTATATGTAATGGAATTAAAAGAAATAAAATAAAAGGAGGAGATAGAAGAAGAAAAGATACCATCGCCATCCTTATCAAAAAGGCTGAAAGCTTCTTTAAACTCAGAGATCTGATCATCCGTTAGCTGATCCGCCATTTCTTTCTTCTTTTATTATTTCGATTTCAAGGAGATTGATATTATTATTATAGAGTTTAAAGAAATAAGAATCAATCAAAACAGAGGATATTTTGAAATTATAATTATAATAATAAAATAAGTGTGAAGACAGACAGAAGGAAAAAGAAAAAAAAAAAGAAATGAGTGGTGGTGGGTCTTTGTTTCTTTGTATCCGGACGTGATTGGTTTATCAAACTCCTTGCATCCGCTTTCCACGCTCCGCCTGCCCTTTATCTTTTGATTTTTCAAATGTCATGTTGTCAACACTCTAGCTAACACAAATATCCCATGGATCTTATTCAAAAAAAAAATTTTGGTTTAATATC
>JANDBE010000047.1:24041693-24057651 GCA_024320915.1 Erigeron philadelphicus | reverse complement strand
AAACAAACTGCAATTTTTTTGGTTTTGATGGATTAATGTGTTGTTAAATACGTAAATAATACAACAACAACAGGACCCAATACCTGAGCGGGGTATGCGGGAGGTGAGCCGTACACAGCCTTACCTCTACGGCTCTACCCAGAGGTAGAGAGGCTGCTTCCATAAGGACCTCCGGCCAAAAAGAGTAGCTATACGTAAATAATGTTAATGAAAATTAAAATTAAGTAGCTATGTTAATTTTATGGACTTATAATGCATCCAGATGAAACTTTTAAGTGGTCTCACTTTAAATGGATGTATCTGATTGAAACGACACTCTGTATATTGTATGTATGTTTAGTTGTCATGATATTTGTTAACAAGATAATATGTGTAAAGAGTCCATGTAGACCCATGTGTGATAATTATAGACTTGTAGTATTAGTTCTGAAGGACTATGGGTGAATGAGTTTTATATACATGATGATGATACTTTCTTTCCGTATGTATTTTGCGAAAAGTTAACTTTTAGTTACAAACTGTCATAAAGTTGCTGACTTTGGTTATACATTTATATCAAAATTTGGTGCCAAAGTTTCACTTACCGAAATGGGCTTGTGGGTTGGGATTATCCACCGGAAACCCATATTCAATCTGTGCGTGCTTGTAGTAGATGGCTCTGAAGGAAAGGACTTTGTAAATGTGGTTACATCTCCCAGTTTGGATGGACACCCTCCTTAGCAGGCGCAATTGGACCCACTAGAATTGCCAGTAATCAATATTTTTTCACTTTGGAGCTGAAGTTAGTTTCTTTGACTTTATAAGTCAAAGCGGACTTCGATTTATGTTTCTGTTTTCATTGGAAGCAGTAGATATATATGTAGCTATTTGATTAGTTTACAATTTCAATGACTAGTGCAGTCTAATAATTTTATTTACAAGACATATTCATACAATCTTAGTTACTGCAAACATGGACCTTTGACCATGAAAATGCTATTTCTTTGAGTGCAGGGAGGCAATTGATTCATATTCAATCACAGCGACACCAAATTTTGGACTCCTCGGACATCCTTCTGCTTCTATATATTCATCGTTACATGATATTGGTATTGAAAGTAACTTCGATGCTGATGCCAAGGCCCGGTTGCTGTCTGAATGTGAAAAGCTTTATAGTAAAGAGGATTTGCAGAGGATCTCGAGGAAGATATCGACATGGTCAGGGAAGGGTTCATTACACGAGCAACTTGGAGAGCTTCCTATTAGCTATGGATGCAGCGTTACCCAAACTGTATTCAATGGTGAGAAAACCTTCAAGTAATCTGCACAACTGCACAACTGGTTTATGGTGTTTCTTTTATATAGTTTTAGTTATAATATTACCATGCTCACTATGGATAATCTTATAGCCGGTAGTTAGTGTATAGATTTAAGACTATGACTGGTTTACCATCTTTTACCCATGTCTGCAGTTTGTTCTAAGCCGTTGGTTTTCTTCAAGCATCTAATCTTAGTGACTGTAAATGAGTTGAGTTGCTCTGTGTGTGGTTTCTAATCTATCTTAGTATTCAGTATCGATTATTATTGGTGGTAAAAATCGGAAAGGCTGTGTAACTGGTAATATTTGGTAACAATTTGAAACCAGTTTCACCTGACTCCAGTCATTCTTTGCCCCAACTTTTTCACATTAACTTTTTGCTGATTTAAAGGAAGTGTTATTGCATCAAAGATGAACTCTGGGCAACTTCTTTCATGCTTGACCCATTTTCTTATCAATTTCTTTTTTATTTACATGTTTGACCAATTAAAGAGTCAGCATAACTTGGATTGACCGATTCATAACTAAATTAGTTGATCTTGACACCTTTTCTACATATGGTATATTTGGAAACTGACATCTTAAACCATGGTATAACTTTAGTGAATAATGTGTGGTCTACTATTATCAGTAAGCCCGGATTATGTCCTAATTTCAACTGATAGAAAACCTTATTTTAATATGCTATATGCTTGAACAGCGGTAAATGTAATGGTCGGAGTTGGCCTTCTTTCTATACCATTTACAATTGCACAAGCTGGATGGGTGGGACTAGGATTGTTACTCGTGTTTGGCCTCATATGTTGCTACACTGCTTCACTCATGAAACATTGCTTTGAGAGCAAAGAGGGCATTCTAAGTTATCCTGATATTGGAGAAGCAGCATTTGGGAAATATGGCCGTGTCATTGTCTCTGTAAGTTTTTGTGCTCATCAAAATAAATTTTTATTGATTTACACATCGACATATTACATGTAGAAGAAATGTACTTTCAGTCGAATTCTATTTTAGGAACGCTCGTTCGGAATAAAACGTTTAAAGGTCCATGGCATAAGTTTATGATGAAAAAAGGGACCTGGTTACCAGTACAAGTATATGACATAGGCTCCAAATGGAATTCGTTCAAAAGTACTTTCTTCATATGTACAAGTTACTCTCTATACAACTTTTTTTTAATAATTCTTGGGTTCTGGTGCAGGTTATCTTGTATACTGAACTTTATGTAAGTCTATGTGCCCACTTCTTTTTGTAGCAAAAGTAAAACAACTAAATGAAAGTTAAATCATCTGTATTATTTTTTTCACGATCTCAGACGTATTGTGTGGAATTCATTATACTGGAAGGAGACAATCTTACTAGTCTATTCCCTGGAGCGTCATTCAATTTGGCGGGTATCAGTCTGGACTCTGCACACTTGTTTGCAGTTCTCACTGCTGTCATTCTTGTACCTATTGTCTTGTTGAAGAACGTCCGAGTAATCTCATATCTTTCAGGTATATATATACATTCTACATCTGTGTCCTAGTTAGCAGAGGCAAGAATTTTGCCCCATTTACTTATGAAGACATTGATATGGTTTCTTTCTCTCTTTTTTTTTTTCTGTCATCTCTGACACAATAAATGGTGGAATGGGTCAAAAGTAGCCCAAAGTGAATGACTGCATAAAACTTTCTAATTCATTATATTCACAAGTATATTATTGCTAAAATAATATAATTTAGTAATCATACTTGACAGTTGACACTCTTATTAGTTTTAGAAAAAAAATGAACTTAAAATGTGATCATCTTGGTTTTACCATCTAAACATATAAGGCCTCTTACTTGCTCATGTTGCTACGTCAGTGTTCTTATGGAATCTGATATTTGAAACGAATGCATATTAACAAATGAAATTTGTTTGCAGCCACTGGTGTATTGGCGACAGTTTCTATCATCTTTTGTGTGTTTTATCTCGGGACAGTAAACGTGGGATTTAATGAAAGTGGTCCGGCAGTCAAATGGAGCGGTGTTCCTTTTGCATTGGGCATATATGTTTTCTGCTATTCTGGGCATTCGGTGTTGCCTAATATATACCAGTCAATGGCAGACAAAACAAAGTTTAGCAAGGCGATGGTAATAGGGTACGTGCATAACTCTTTGCTTTTCATTAGAGGTCGCAAATTTCAACACATGTACATAAATATATCCAATGGACCATAAAAGAAAACAAGAAGCAAGAAAATTGTGTGAAATGGGTCAGACGGGTCAAAAATCCTACAGATTCTATTCTTATTACACACAGTCCAGATGTCACTATTTAGTAATTTGAATTATTGCTTCACTAGTATGATTATTATACTTATATTTAACGCAGCATTATCTGAAAAGGTGGGTAATATGTCTGTTTTTCATTAATTAAAAAAGGTGTACTTAGAAGTTTTTTCGGGTCAACTCAACCTAACCTGATACTAACAGGTTATTTTTTTGGACATGCCACCTTACTCTTTTGAATCTCTGTGTGCCAACTCTAGTATAAATCGCCAATGTCCAAATTTCACTGCACTTCCTTATAGTGACTAAAACATATTGAATCTTCATTTGTAGCTTCGATGACCATATGTGAAACACTTGGACCATTGAGATTTTGTTGTGAAACTCGTACCTTTGGTTCACTGCATTCTGAATCAAGTCAGGAAAATAAAAAGAGAACGTGGTTGATGAATGTTTCTTGGCTTTGTTAGAGCTAACCGCTTGCATTTTGCATATTCTTCAGGTTTACCTTGTGTGTATTAATCTACGGGGCTGTAGCTGTTATGGGGTTTCTCATGTTCGGTGAAAGCACGTTGTCCCAAATAACATTAAACTTACCAGATAATTCAGTTGTTTCAAAAATTGCTTTGTGGGTAGTGGTAAGTGTTAATCGCTGATCTTTAAGTTGCAAATTTGAATGCATTGTTAATTTTATGCTTTTAAATTGTGATTGGGATCTAATTTGTGTTTTAAAAACGGCAGGTCATTAACCCATTTACCAAATATGCCTTGCTAATGAACCCATTGGCTAGTGCCATAGAAGAGCTGTTACCCACAAGAGTCTCGCGTACTGCTGGGTCTTACATTCTTCTCAGAACAGCATTAGTTGTGTCTACCGTATGTGTTGCAATTCTTATTCCTTTCTTTGGTAAGGCTTCCATCATATTGGGATTTTATTTCACTCAAAGCTTATCATTCTATCAACTGACAATGTTAAGCTATTGCTTAGAGATCCAAATTAGGGGTGGGTTGGGCAAGTTGGACAAGTCAAAATGGATATTTTCTTGATTAAAGTATATAAATTTGATTTTATCTAGTTATTTTCGAATGAATGAGTTAGAAGGTTGTATGCTTGAATATATACTTTGGATGACAGTTGGCCTGTTTGACCAATTTGACATGTTTGCGTGTAAACTGAATATTGTATCTTTTAACTTCAGGTGCTGTGATGGCATTGATGGGATCAGTTCTATGTGTAATGGTGGTAAGTATCAACTTAAATCATATAATTTATTATAAGAAAGCTGATACATTGAAGACTTCTTAGATCTTTAGCGCTTGCTATCACCGAAATGAATGCACTATACGTGTTGAGGGGTGGATTATTGGTTTTATCAGGCATGAGTGTAGTTTAGGAATAGGATAGTTTGTAAGGTCTCGCATGTCCAGGCTTTTTTGCTGGTCTTGGCTGCTTTGAGGCTCCTTAAGCTCTCTCTGATGGAATTATGTACTTTTCAAGTTAGTGTATGTTCCTACACATTTACTGTTGGTCCATTAAACCATATGTATTATGTTATAAATGAGACATCCCCGATCACATGTAAAACTAAAACCTGCCTAATTTTTATATATGTATTATTTTGAACAATTTGATAAGTTAATTTGTCATGTTAACTTGCTGATATCACTATATTAGATAAACTCTTGAGTAAGAGCTGAAGTGATCTAATTTTCATGTTGGTTACATAATAAGAGTTGAGTTACTAAAGCTTTGCGAGCTTTCGTACCATTGTGTAATATACTTATGCAAACATGTAGGTTAAAGATTTTTCCTTTTTAGGAACTTTGAGTTCAAATCTAACACTTATTTGGACAAACCTAATACTATTCAAAGACATAAACAAATTTACGATTAAATTCTTTGACCTTTAATGATCTCCTTCAAGTCTCCAACCGCCCCTTGAGATCTGACCGTACCACCCTTTTTTTTAACATTGATTATTTTCACGTTTCAAGACTCCTTATTGTTAACTTTCACCAATCTAACTATTACATTTATTTTAACAGGCGATGGTCATGCCCTCTCTATGCTTTTTGAGAATTCAAGGGAGTAAAGCAACAACTACACAGGTAAATTGTACATGATCTTCTCGAGCGTAAAATGATAAACAGAGATGTCAAGTTTGTGTTGGATTCAGTGGCCTCCATACCACATGATTTAAAGCCAAAACATTGAGATCAATCCATATGTTTTTAAGTTGTGGTGTTCTTTGTAGAGGTCTTAAATATGGACTGGTTGGGCAGGGTAATGGGTTAAGTTGATTAATCAATGTTACAGGCAAATCAGGTTAGTTGAGCCGTGATTACGTGAACACTTTATTCTCAAAGTTTTAAATCCAACCAAGTAGCTGATGTATTTAAATATGTTTAGTAGAGTATTATTACTAGTACCACCTATCTTTTAGTAATATGATTTATAAGGTTTTATGCATTTAAGTATACTTACGACAACTTTCAACCCGTTTCACCTATTTCTGTTTTCAACTAATGTTTTCAATTTAATATAGTAGAATATAAAACAAAACTCATTTTGACCAATTCATAAGAAAGTTGGCCGAAGTTGCTACCACTGGTGTTTTTAGTTGCTGGTTAATGTATATGCAGATTGGTTTGAGCATTTCCATTATTGTGGTTGGCATCATCAGCGCCCTTGTGGGGACTTACTCGTCCTTATCTAATATTGTTACAAGTTATTGAGATCAAGCTTACCAGGATACAAAGATGTTATGCATCAAGAATTAGAGAGGAGATTGTTCGAATAGATCGATTATATGGGTAGTTATTGAGGCCTTGAGGGACATATGCTCAACATTAAGATAGTCATCTGCTAATCAACATTGAACCTAGTTTTGGGGGTTACTTTTAGAGGTGTTCCTTTTTTATATATATCATTTGAGGAGTTTGTTTTTTGTTTGCTTCCTTTCTTCCCTGGAGGATGATCTTTTATATTGCATGCTTTTTGATGCTTGTGCATCCTTGTGGACAATTTTAAGCGTTGGTAAATCTTAATGTAGTCGAGGTATTCAAGGTGACCATGGGAAGTAGTAAAAATCAATGTAGTATATGTAATCCAGGACCCTAACTAGAAGGGGTCAAGAGGGTTGTATCTCATAAAGGACCCTATGGACATCACCTTCCAAACAAAAATTGCACAGTTGGTAAAGGTTGGTTAGTAGTTTTTGGAACCACCAGCAAGGTGAGTTGTTCCGTGTTCTGTTACTTCAGGAGAGGTCTCAAGTAACTTTTGTAAACATCTTGGGTGTTTCCAAGAGAACAGTTGGAAATGGTCACAGGGATATCTCAGTTACGCTATGTAAATTTGAGTCAAAAAGACTCGCCAACTCTAATGGAAAAACCTTCTTTGTGTAGCCGTGTATCTTACACGATTAGGGAAGTAAAGCTCGGTCATTGAAATCTTTACACAAAATCCATCAGGTCGGCGAATAAGTTTTAGAAGCAAAACTTAAGAAATGATAATAGAAGTCCTACTGATCAACCCTAAAACCAGTTTTAGAAGCAAAAAACCTGTTGTTACGTTTGTTTATGTCCGGTTTTCAGCCTGATACATGGCCTATTTTATCATCTGACACTTTTACTTTATAATCTTTTTTGTCATAAATAGTTTCGCATGTTGAGTTTACAATTACATATATTAAGCAGCCATGATAGTATTGTTTTAGTCATGGGTTGGGTACACTTTTGTGATGTTGAGAGTGGTTATAAGTTGTAAGTTCTAACTAGGACAAACCTTTAATGGACTAGACTTTAGCATGGTACAAAAGGATATGGACTTAATGGGCCTGGTCCGCACCCATGTGAGCTACTTTAAATGCTTTCGGTAGTTGTTTAAATACCTTTTTAGTCCCATACATTTAGTCAAATGCCTTTGATCATAATGTCCAACTCCAACTTATAAAATGCTTCATTTTTGTATATATAAATTATAAAGACACCAATGCACCACCAGTAATTATTTAACGCTTAAACATACGTATTACACAAGTATCATGCTAGCTAAGTAGCTAGTCATTACAATATAATAATAAAAAATAACAAAGATATGTTTATTTTTTATAACATAATAATATTAATTTTTTCAAAAGTAAAAAGTAAGAAACTAATAATAGGGCATGCATTTGATGAAAAAAGGAAACGGATGGTGAAGCGAAATTCAAGTACTAATATACCTTTATTGGACCTTTCTTTTCCCACCATCTACACATTCATTCATTCGTTCACCTTTCTCTCCAAAACGCATTTCCAACTCATTTTCACAACCCGATATATTTTCATAATAATTAATTATCTCCCATTCTGTCTCTCTCGATTTATTATTCACATTTTTTCATTATCGATCAGGTATAATATTTCATATATTTCCTATGAACATTTGCAGATATTCATCTATTAATTTATCTGTATAACCATTTAGTTCCCTTCTGCATGGCGTTTATTTTCAGTTTTATATATTTATATGTATCACATTGTTATATTGAGATCTAAAATATTTCTTACATTTATATATGATGCATGATCATGTTTCTTTTTTTGTATTAAATAAATTTTGTATATACATATATACACGTATACATACATACAAATTATACATGTACATACGTTTATATTACGTGGGTACCAGAAAGGTACATGGGGCTAAGGAGCCGGTTCCATCAATTTAATTTAATTTTTTTTACGTTTATATGTACTTTTTTTTTGTATGTAGTTCTCGGACGAGAAAAAAAGTTCACATTTTTTTCTAACATTACGAGTTACCTTTTTCCATATATATATATATATATGTTGTTGATTCGGTATGTGTAGTTTTGATCTTGACATATATAGATTTATATATATAGGTATTGAGTGAAGATGGCAGACGGTGAAGACATTCAGCCACTCGTTTGCGACAATGGAACTGGAATGGTTAAGGTATAGTACATTGTTATGATTTCGATCGCTTCAGCTATAAAATATCAAACTAGATCAAATATCTGTATATAAAGTTACAAGATTACATGATGTTGCTTTTATTCAAAACATGTTGATGGATATTATTGAATTTATTTTTGAGATGTATAAGGAAGTCGATATAGCAATGAGTAAGTTTGTTTTTTACTCTTAACCAGGCTGGATTTGCTGGAGATGATGCACCAAGAGCAGTTTTCCCGAGCATTGTGGGACGACCTCGTCACACAGGAGTGATGGTTGGTATGGGCCAAAAGGATGCATATGTCGGGGATGAGGCTCAGTCTAAGCGTGGTATTCTTACTTTGAAATACCCAATAGAGCATGGTATTGTGAATAACTGGGACGATATGGAAAAGATATGGCATCACACTTTTTACAATGAACTTCGTGTGGCTCCCGAGGAACATCCAGTTCTTCTTACTGAGGCACCCCTTAACCCGAAAGCAAATCGTGAAAAAATGACTCAGATTATGTTTGAGACGTTTAATGCTCCTGCTATGTATGTTGCGATACAAGCTGTTCTTTCACTATATGCCAGTGGCCGTACTACTGGTAAGTTCTTTGTCACTGCTATCTTGTAATATATGTGGGTCGATCTAGGTTATGTTCTATCTCTAACGGGTCAAATGGGTAAAATAGAATTATAAGTAAAAACAGAACAGGTCAAAGTGACAAATTGGTTGACCGTTGCTCAAAGTGCCTTTTCAATGCATACAACCTACTAATGCTTTATAATAACTTCTTGTAATCAGATCTAACACCCAAAGTATCTATAAAAGGATATGAAAGTTTTGGACTAAAATTTTCAGGACAACCTGACCCGGCCCTCCTTGACCCGTTCCATAGAAATATTAGCTTTGGTCCAAAAGCATTGTTACCTGTTACCCAAACCCAACAACTTTTGTGGCCTATTATACCTTCTCTGCTACCCAAGTTTCTTATGAAGCATACTTTTTTATACGAAAAGTACTATAGTCGCCAATTACGTCAAAAACTAGATGGTGATGTCTGAACATGACACATATTATGGTCTATAAGTGAAACTTTACGACTAGTAGTGGCAACTAAAATCATTTTACCTATGACAGAATCCAGTAAAAGTGTTATATCTCAATTTGGTCCAAAAACGACTTTTACTAGCAGAATATAGATCAAATTACTCAACTCGGTTGAAAGCCACCTGAAGTCTTTTTTTAGTGCACAAAACCTCATGACTTGCTGTTGTTCAAACGTTTTAATTGTTATTGTAACAATACTGTTTTTGTAATCATTATTAATGCATTTATTATCCGAAAGCTGTTTCAGAAGAACGGGAAAAATGTGTACTGGTTTTTGACCAGGACTCTTTTGACTTGTATAAAATAATGCCACATTTCAACCAAACTTGTTAACCGGTTGCCCATAACATCCCATTTTGCCCCCTTTAGCTTTATCATTTAGAAACTAAATATGCAAGAATTTTAGCATCTGGATGTATATTTATGCAGGTATTGTGCTTGATTCTGGAGATGGTGTTAGTCACACAGTTCCCATTTATGAAGGCTATGCACTCCCGCATGCTATATTACGTCTGGACCTTGCAGGTCGTGATCTTACCGATGCGTTGATGAAAATTCTGACTGAACGAGGTTACTCCTTCACCACTACAGCTGAACGAGAAATTGTCAGAGACATGAAAGAAAAGCTGGCATATATTGCACTTGATTATGAGCAGGAACTAGAAACATCCAAGACTAGCTCTGCAGTCGAGAAGAGCTTTGAGCTGCCTGACGGGCAGGTAATCACTATTGGTGCTGAGCGTTTCAGGTGTCCAGAAGTCCTTTTCCAGCCATCAATGATCGGAATGGAAGCTGCTGGAATTCATGAAACAACATACAACTCTATAATGAAATGTGACGTGGATATTAGGAAGGATTTATATGGGAACATTGTACTCAGTGGTGGTACCACCATGTTCCCTGGTATTGCTGACAGAATGAGCAAGGAAATTACTGCGTTAGCCCCAAGTAGCATGAAGATTAAAGTGGTAGCTCCACCCGAAAGGAAGTACAGTGTCTGGATTGGAGGATCTATCTTGGCATCTCTTAGCACCTTCCAGCAGGTGAATCTTCACTCATATTCTCCTGCTTCTGTTTCATTAGCTTAATTTTAAACGCACAAACATTAAACGATACACCAACTGCTAGTAAAGTTTAAAAGTGGCAATATGGGTGGGTTGGATTATGGGTCCAAAAGGCTAATCATATTGGTACGGTTCCAGTACAGGTGGTCCTGTTGGGTTGGCCCCGAAGCGCTTTTTACCATTACCTTATATAAATACTTGGATTCAATAATACATTATGAGCTAGAGAGACTCTCGACCCATTACAGTTTTTCTAAGCTACCCCTTTCTACTTTGTGTGGTTGACTTGATAGGAATAAGATATAACTCAAATTTTAGTCGTTCATAATTAAATGGGTAAAAAATTTGCTACCTGAATTTGTTATATTACTTCATTTTGCATGCTCTGATATTCTTGATTTTGTGGTGGCAGATGTGGATTGCGAAGGCAGAATACGATGAATCAGGTCCTTCCATTGTCCACAGGAAATGTTTCTAAACATGATGACGAAGAAAAATATAATAAAAGCTGGGTACTACTGCATACTCCGTTCTGTGAATGGAAAACAGCTGCCCATTTCTTGATAAGCACTTTTCTTCATCAGGCTGGTTTTTTCCAGAATCCTTTTTTTCTTCCAGTTGTTTAGTAGCGGAAATAGTTATCCAATTTGAATGTCAATCGTTCTTTATCGTTTGTGTATTGCATCTGTCAACTATAAATCAATGTACTATGGCAGATCTTTTAGGTAGTATGCAATTAAAACATTTGAGTAGTCAGTAGCCTGATCTCTTGTGTATGTACACTCTGAATTGCATCATACACAATGGTTCATTTGATTGCTAATTTAATGCTATTGGCCCGTGTAATCTTTACGGATCACTGTTCCAAGTGTTATTCTTGTTATTGATGTCTTTGATATTTTATATGCTCATTGGTTTTTGACTACAGACTTATCAGTTTGTATTTAATCATGTACTTAGTTTAGCCTTTGCAGAAACATTTTTATCGATACCCTTGTTCTGTTTCACCAAAACAGCTTACTTAATATTTTCAAAGTAATAACCTCGGTGATAGAACGTTCACCAATAGCTATTCACTGTGACTCATTGAATTCGAGAAAAATGTTTTAGACAACGCATGTAACTAGGAAAATGGACTATCGGTAACTCATAAATTCTTCACTTTAACATTAAGTTAATCTACATCGACATTCAGGTATTCATGATGTTAACAGAAGAAGAAAAATGGAAATTGGATTCGGAAGATCCTGATGTTGGATCCTGCAATTCAGCATGAAGATTGGTGAAAATCATCAACACTCAAATGTTGATAGTTTATCTTGAAAAGTTTATTATATTTTGTTGTTTCTTTCATCCCAAAAAGCATCACTTTTATCCAACATGTGATTACCAAACATGTATGCAATAGACATACATAATCTAATAGTGATGTTTAAGGCATGGACTTGAGAAACTTTAATGAGCAAAAGCATACTCAAACAATAGGGCCGGCCGATGCTAAATAATACTATAAAATCTCTCAATCGGACTATGAAAGATGTTTATGGAGGAAGATGAATTCAAGAATCATCTGCAAGATCTCAATCTACTAGTTGCATAATTGGGTATCACATTAGATGGACCACGAGCTCGCTATGATATGGACATTTTAGCATTTTTTTTGGTGGACCGAATCAACGTGACACTCCACAAAAACGACTGGCAAATCATTAACATAAACAAATGGAAATATCTTCAAATTGCATTGCTTGTGTCGTGAAGTATCTAATATCTCGAAGTTAACTTTCTTGATAGAGTATATAATATGGATATCTAACCTTTTGCAACTTTGAAGATCAAGCCAGTTTGGTGTTTTTAGGGAGGCATATCGGGTTTGATAGTTGATACAGTTAGAGGTTCAAAGAACTCACTTTAATTAGGATTGTTATTTCAATGAGTTGGCTAGAATGGAGATTCAATCTTGTTACATGTAAACTTGCAGATAGCAATTCTTTTTACATGGGACCTTCCTACACGGCTACACTTTAATATATGATGTTCAGAAAAAGTTGTGTCTTAAATAATTTCATTTGCAGTCGATATCCAACGTCAACAATCGATAATACATGTAGACATTATTTCTGATCAACTAGCATACAAAAAAATGCAATTGCATATGCTCAAGGCAAAAGCGTAAATAGAATGTGATGGAGATTGAGAATAAACTGGCGGGTTATGTTCGTTGCTTAATAATCAAACAAATTGATTCTTGATCAAATACCTGCAGTTAGATTAATTAGCCAATGGTCTGATCATTTACTTAGCTTGTAGACTTTTCAAAGTTTACATAACTTTGAAGTTTTGCTCTCTATATCTTGTAGCCTAAAACATAAAATCACATTCTTGTTTCTTACTATCAGTTATCAACTACATCAATCATACCCATTTCAAAAAAACTATCCAATACAAATATAAATTTAGCACCAAATCTGAACATATTCTTTGACTGTAGTACCAAATTGTTTTTATATTATAAATTTTTGAATACATGTAGAATATATATCTACAACTTGTTCCATGCTCAAAACTTTATACAAATTTAGTACCAATTACATAAACATGTCCACCACCTTCAAACCATCGTCCGCCACCCTCAATCTTCAGGCACCCGGCGATTCTCTTGCATGTATAAAAAGCTCAAACCCACTAATACCTCAACAATGGCAGCTTCCGTCTTCTCCTTATCTGCAAAATGCAGTGTCTGCAATAACAACACTGGAGGCCTCATCTCAAAACTATGTGTCATCTCCACCCTCCTCTCTCGTTGCCACAACAACGTGTTAGTTGCCATTGGTGAAAGCCACATGAATGTCTTCCTCAATGATTCCTTCATTTTTCCCTTTTCGTCAATCACTAATCAAAAAACAAATAGTACACGTTTATCTGCTTCTCCCTTAAAGATTTAGCCAAAGTTGTTTTTATAACATCAATCACACTAATATAATCAAGCTTATAAATTTGTTAGCATAGACAAGCGCAAACAGATATTATCAAGATCAGAAAACAATAAAAATGCCATATCTCATTGGTCCCGGGGTATGGGGATGTAATTAAGATGTAGACAGTCAGACCCCTATCTAAGGGTAGAGAGACTGATTGAGAAAGACATTTGACATATAAAGTTTTAAAGAAAATAAACAAATTTCTAGCGCAAATTAGTGATAGTTTTTCTTCTTTTTTTTTTCTTTTTTATTTCTAATGTTTGTGAATATGTTAAGAAAGTGCATACAATTGGGTAGCATGTTGGACTGACTGCTGTCGCGGCACTCCTTCATTTTCCTGATCTTTAACTTTACCATGGCTTTTAAATGTTCCGGTAACATTCTATACATCTCATCTCGAACATCATCTCTTACTTTCTTTCGAGTCATGTTTTCCTCAGCCATCATAATCAAGTTCGCGTAAAGAATTTGTAAACGTGACCAGCCAATAGTATTTGGCCCGGCTGTATGAAACACAGGAGCTTCACTAGTTGGTATCTTCACTTTCCGGCTATAAAACTTCACAAAATTCTTTTTTGATTTTGATCTAATAAGTCGTGGCCCAGAACTTCTGTTATCGGTTCTTGGCTCAACAATCCAGTATTCAGATAGGATATTTACAACTTGTTTATTTTTGCTTCGATATGCTGCTGGTAAATCAGGCACATATGGCCCAAACACCATACAAATCCTAGCGTATATTACACGTACAATCCTTGCCATTAATCTAACAACTTTTTCAAAAGGTTGTGTCCATAAGTTGGGCTTTTTGATATCACAAGTATGTTTTTTATGAGGTGTTATTTTCCATTCAATAGCCGGAAAATTGATCATGTTCATTAAAGGAACAGGGGAGTTCTGTTTTTTCTCTAATATTTCTGTTCCTGAAGAATTAGTTTGCATGGAGCCATATAAACTCAATGTGGATAACAAGAATCTTTTTAACTTACGAATTTTCTTCTTTGTATTGCTTGATCCATATTCATATTTTCTTAAATCCGTCGTCCCAGTTTTAAGATCAGCGTAAATCATAGCAAAATTATGCAACATTAAATCAGAACATTTCTTGCCAAGCCTGTCAACAGCCAATGCAGCCTTGTCAAGATCTTCAATCTTTTCTGCGCATGCGAGTTTTAAAAGATACCCTTCATCGTCTGAATTAAGATACACGACGCCTGTTGATTTGAAGACTTCTTTCCTAAGCTTTGAGATTTCTAAATCAGACAGAGATTTGTAGAGATTGAGAAGACGGGATACGGTCCTGGCAGCCTCGAATGCCAGGATACCGAGGTGGTGGTTGTTTGCGGGTTGTTCATCATTTGGTGGTGACCCTATGAAGCTCCCATTGTTGCCATAGAGGCAACCAATGGAAGCTATAGCCACCATATTTAATGGGTTTGTTAAGATGTTTACATACGTTTTGTTTTTGTTTTTGGGTAGATCATGGTTTGAGGGCAGGGCAGGGGAGGGTTGGGTCAGGGTTATGGTTATGTTTATTCATAATGGAAATTTTAACTTACTCTACTTGTAATAATAATAATATCACAATTTATTTATCTAATAACGACTAAGTATTATATTCCAACTCCTAAATTACCTAGAATACTTAGCAAAGAACCCAAAACTTCTAAGGACGTGCATGGTTCATATAATATTTTTGGAAAGAATAAAATCCATCAAATTAGTTGGAACTGGAAAAACAGAATTTGAAAGAATGTTTTTCGTCTTTTGAAGATTCAAGTGACAGACGGAATGAAATTTCTTCTTACAATCCTAAAGAATGAAGATTTCACCAAATAAGATAATGTTTACATTTCAATGGAATGAGATTGATAATATTTGAAAAATAAAAAATAAGAATGAATTCAACTTTCAAATTCATCTTGTAATTATTTTTTCAAGTTGAATGAAAAAGTTATAAAAAAAAACACATAAGTTCCATGATCATGTTTGACTACGTTATAATAATGTATTTCGGATAATTTTATTAATCGAAAATATAATATTATTAAAATTCTGTATAGAGGATTGGTAAGTCCCTAGCGGGCTGCTTGGGGATGGACCTTCTTACTATTAAAGATGGGCTGCTTAATATATTAATGAAGCTGGATATTTGTTATGCCTTTTTCCCTTTGTAGCGTGATGAACCTTAGACCACGTACATAGGGTTAGTATTGAATTTTATTACGTTCAATGTTATATATTGGGTTAATATTGGAGAGTGTATCGGAAAATTGTGTGGTGAATAAGGAGGGTTAGT
>JANDBE010000047.1:24029495-24040191 GCA_024320915.1 Erigeron philadelphicus | reverse complement strand
TATTCATATTTTCTATCTTTTTAATCTCTCTAATAGTTAACATGTATATGGGGATATATTAGCTACATTACCATGTAGCCAATTGACTACATTAATCTAATTAAAATTGCATTTATACCCTTAATTTTTATCCTCCTAAATAACTTAATTAGAGCAAACTCTTACATTTGAAAATTTGTGAACTTTTTGTTACATTTTTTCAATACGTAGACATGTAGCAATCAAATCAAATCATGAAATCGTTGAATATGAGTGATGTTCGGGAGGACAATCAACGCGGAATATATTGCCAAAGTGAGTATATGGTTGATGGAGAATTCATTTATAAATGCAATTATGCTAATCAAAAAAATTGGGAGGATAAAAATTAAGGGTATAAATGCAATTTTAATTGGATTAATGTAGCCAATTGGCTATATGGTAATGTAGCTAATATATCCCCTTCTTTTATAATATAGTATTATAATATAGTATAGAGGTATAAAAATATAGATAATAATACTCTTACAATAATGATAATAAAACTTATTAATTTTTGATATATATGTATATGGCAATTTTATTATAGGTATGTTTTGAAGATATTAATAGTATTGGTGATTATTTAAGCTAATTAAAACATTATATTAGTCGTATATATATACAATAGAAAGTGTAAGCTGATAGTTAAATGTTAACAGAAAATAATAAAATATAGTTTGATCACTTTGATGATACTCTCACTCAACCTTTAGATTATTCCTCAAAATCTTAGACTGAATATTTCTACTAGTTTTACATACTAAAGTAATTATTAAATAGGACAATTATATTAATATTTAATTTAAGCAGGTAGATCAACGTAATCAAAGTTGGCTAGTTCATTCTAAATAAAGAATCTAATTGTCTCATTTTCACGTCTAAAGTAACTATCGATCAGTAAAACTTCAATATAATTAATCAACTATTGTTTGTAAATTTACCTAAAGGCCAAATAGATCTGAAGTAACGACTGAGGCCTTAGCCAACGGTGCATTTTCTCGTATTTTTTGGGTCATTTTCTAGGTAAAAAAGGTTGGCAAGGACGTTTCCGGAGGAAATTAAGGAAATTTTTTTTTTGTGAGAAGAACAAGTGAAAACTTTGGGATGAGCCATCAATGGTTTTTATCCAAATGACATAAATTTGTTTTTTTTTTTTTCTTTTTTCTTTTTTTTTTGTTTTGAAGTTGTGATAAATTATTTGAAGAGGAGAGAAAAAAAAATGATAAAAGAGATTTGGTTGGTGACGATATTTTTTTAAACATACGATGAGAAAAAATGATGTAGCGTTATACCAATTAGAAGGAAGGGTTGGGTAAGACCTCAATTTACGTTTTAAGATGGCAAGTGATCTATACATCACTCGATTTTGACCAAAGATATGTCTTTGGTCTTTGATGTAATGATGTTACATTGCTTAAGTTGCTTATTTTCAAATTACTTTTTATCTTTGTAAAACGAAGAAATAACTTTAAAACATGATTCAAAATTTTCCGTCGTATAATTGTAAGAATTATGATACATAGGCTTGAAAAAGCAGCTACTGCCTCTGGCCACCAAATGATTGACACTTTGGCAGCGGTCTCGCTGGAGTACATAAGAAAGCTTGCTAGTAAAGAGGCTAAAGATGTTGATGCTAAGTTTCGATTGTTGGTAAACCTAGCTGATACGATAGAGGTGTCAAAAGGAAACATGTTGACTTTGAAGCTGGAGGTTTGAGAAAGATTAACAGTTGGTAGCTGGCAAGAGAAAATTTCTTAACCTGATAAAGAACAGAGAAATACTAGAATGAATAATTTGTGTTATTGTTTGCTTTATTTATTGGGTTAAATATTTGAGGATGTATGTAACTTGTACACTTTTCCTCCTGTAGTGAAAAAAAAACTTTCATTCGGTTCATTGTATGTAATTAACTTACAAAATCGAACGAATCGCGTAAGCGACAGGCTAAATGCTGATGTGAGAGTCACTTATTGTGTCACGTCACAGATGCTGGGTGGTGCCACAACAACATTATCTGGCTGATTTTTTACACGATTTGTTCAAATTTATATATTAATTACATATAATAAATCAAATAAAAATTATTTTCACACGATAAAAAATGTGTGCACTTAACTTATTTAAATAAGTTGTGCAAATTTTGGAACCAACAGAAGTAACAATTGCAAAATCAAACCTTGATTTAAAAGAAACACAATATACATCCATACACTCATACATCATATAAATATTAAGCCTATAAAGTATATACATACGGAACAAACGTACGTACGTTTATTTTCTTTTGCCTAATTTTGTCCCGACAGTTGATATGTCAATTGTGGTTTTTGAACCACTTGGGCCTTTTCTCTAATATATCTAATCTATCACAATCATAAGTATTACGAGTATTTAATTTTTGATTAGGTAACTTGATAGAGATTGGCTAGAAGAATTATTCAGTTGATATTTGTATACTAAGAGATAATAATTAGCCTTTTAAATAAGAAGAATGATAAGTTAGTATGTGGTGCATTTGTTTTCTAACTTGAGCACATAATTCAAACCATACTAGATAATTAATATTGAATAGATAGATAGTGATCTATTTTGATTTGCCCATCTATATTTCCCAAAACTTAAAACGAACATCAAACATTACA
The DNA here is from genome assembly GCA_024320915.1 of Erigeron philadelphicus. NCBI lineage: Eukaryota > Viridiplantae > Streptophyta > Magnoliopsida > Asterales > Asteraceae > Erigeron > Erigeron philadelphicus. The sequence continues at coordinate 24,037,528 of JANDBE010000047.1, read as the reverse complement.
CAATTTCATAGATTTCATATATGCTTTGCAAATTTTTTGCAAGCTAAGTATCAAGACTCAATAGCGCTTGTGATCATCTCCCTTTGGTTAGACCACAAACCACACATAACACCAACTTTAAACTATTTACAAACACCCACAAACATTAACATTATATCAAACCAATCACCCTTTTGTCCAAATCTTCATTTGCACTAATTTGTTTTATTCCATGAAGTTATATCTAATTAACACCATTGATCCATGTACACACCTTTGGCTTTCCAAAGTCATGCACATAATATTTTTAATCTTTGATGATCATTACATAACCGCACGGCTACCAAACTCGGACGACACACTAGCCCTCCGATGAGTAGTTGAAGAAGGTGATGAAGACGTCGTAAAACCATGATGCTCTGACCTGAAAACATGAAAATTAGAAGCTTGAAACCGGCCTGAGTCACCGGTTGGTAGCCTAACGTAGGAAGCCGATGGTGAATCGTTTAACGTGGACCGGAGTAAGCTTTGCCCATCTCCACCCTTTTGTTGCATGATGGCTCTGTATACAAAAGGAATTAAGCCTTCCATTTTTATAAAGAAAAAGAAAAAGAAGGAAAGAAAGTGAAATATTTTGTTTGTATAGGGGCTGGATTAACTTGTGTATGTGGGGTGGGACAATAAGGTTTTGTTTTTATAGGGTAAGAGTATGATGACGTGGCACAATGTAGTTGGTCAGGGGTAGTGTTTTACGCCATGCCAGATGGCATTTTTGGGAAAAAGACTTGGCCACAGAAACCCACACGCAGAATTGGAAAAGGATGTTGTGGGTTTTCTGAAAGCAATTGTCAAACTAACACCCACAGCATTTTTCATCACATCTTACCAAATCTCACTATTTTAGTAATATAATTATCCATTCGATTCTGTCCTTTTTATTGTTTTATCTATTTATTTTGTTATATATTTGTTTTTTTACCAGCTACTGATTTTTAAATGTGTATTGACATCATGGGTGGCAATAAATTATATACTGATTGGTATCAAATATTTGGACCAAGTCTTGTGATTTTGTTTGTTTATTAGCAAGAAAACATATGGAAGAAAGTTCTGGCTTTTTTTCTTCTTAGTGCAAAAAAATTGTTTATTTATATCATTCAATTGTTTTTAAAGAAAGTAGAATAAATTATTTGGATTGGTTTTAGAAAAAAAAAAAAAAAAAAAAAAACTCATGAGATTGAGTTTTGGACTTTTGGTTTACTTTCAAAAGGTCATATAAACAAAGTAAAATATAAAACGTAACAAGTTGACATGTGAATTTGGATAAGATCACCAAAGGTGTATGCTTTTATTGGTACAATCAATTAGACATTTTTATAATTACATTTAATTTTCATATTAATTTTTTTACGGAAAGTTTTACAGTAATAATAATAATAGTGCTGTGAAGATAAGATAGCTATTTTATATTATACTTGAAGATAGTGTTTAAGTATAAGATTTGTCTATTCTCCACTTTACGAATCCGAAAATCTTTGCAAATGTCTTTGGTCATGAATCATGACATATTGACATGTATGATTTTCGTAGTTTTTTATTATCCTTTTTAATTTGAGTTTTTAAACTTTTTTGTTTCGGGCTTAGCCCCTCATGGTTCATGCTAGCCGAGTCCAACCGGCTTGTGTATACACATGATGGTCCCTATCATATGATAAGGTCTATATTACAACTAGAGTCATGGATTTTTTTTTGTTCAATCCTTTCTCAAAGCTGCAAGGCTACTCGTATCCATTGAGCCTAGCTAGATAGCTAGCTTAGCTTCGGAACTTTTGAAGTAGTTCAACTCGTTCATCATATGCTATGGATTATTTATTAAGATCTTCATAAGCTGGAATCAATTTGAATATATGATAGAAGAATTTTGAAAAATATTTATGAAAAGGAATTAAATAATACTAGTAAGTTATTTGTTCTGTTTAGTGTTTAGTCGTAAGCCCAATTTGTTATTGGACTGGGCCAGGTATGCCTGAATCAAGATCTGGGCCCGAGTCAAGAATTTTGAAGACCATGAAAAAGTTGTACAAAAGGAAATATTATTTGATTAGAAGATGTTATATAATCGAAAGCAAATTCTAGCTGATTACTGTATAATAGATATTTTTACGAGTGAAACCGGAACAAAAATGCACCTGAAGATCTTGCAATAAATGTGATTAGAAAATTCCATAAATTTGTTCTTAGCTTGATGATCACGTCTCCAACAAATAGAATAGATATTCAACCAAACTATAAAAACATGGTAGGACCATTAATGATGCCAAACTTATAAAAATCTAGCAATCACCAACTTTGGCAATGAAAAATGACAAATCCATACTTCCAATTTAGCAATGGACATGTGTTGCTACATTAATTACAATATTGCGAAATTCGGTAAAAGCAGGATAGGCATGAGACTAGTACCGTTCCGTATTGGTACTAGACCCGAAAATGACGTACTAGTTCCAAGTATTTTCCTTGTTTATCTTCCTAATTTGCTAGTACCGATCCATAAACCACCAAAAGTAGATACTGGTGTCTGTCTCACTTGAAATTCAATACCACCTTTCTGTTGTCGAATCAAAATGATATTGCAATGAGAGTTGACATGGAAAAATTTGTAATTAAGCCTACCTTGATTTTTCAAAAAGTAAGTCATTACTCAGTAGTGACTTCTTCGTCACTGAAGTTGGTATCCAATAATGACTATAAATTTTTTCTAAGAAAATAATAACTTGTTCAATTGATAAAACTTTACAAAGAGTCAAAGACTATATTGTAGATTCGTAGTAAATAGACTAAATTCTATTAGAAGATGATCAGGCTTATGTTATTAGTTTTACCAGCCCGAATGTCTAATGGGCCAGGGCCCATTATAATGAAGGTTAATGTTAATCTGTTAGCTTAAAAATGTGGGATCTTATAATATTTTATGAATTAATGACATACAATCTCTACTATGATATTTTTCATAGTACTGTATAAGAGCTAATATTTAAAAAAGTTGGATTGGCATTCTACAGCTGATTTTCGTCGGTCCAAAGGGATAATTAGGCCCGTCTATGAGGATTTACAAACCTCGGCCAGAAAAAACATATGTAAGGTACACCAAACGATTATATTATAGTAAATAATTTTTAAAACGACAATAAATAAATAAACAATATAAAAATTAAACAATTTAAAGATATAAAATAAAATAAAATCCAAAACCTAAAAAGTACACCATCTCCATTTAATCCAAATTAAATAAAAAGTTCGGTTGAAAAAAATACATAAACAATCTGTACAGCGACACCATGCTTTTTTTTTTCTCCAATAAGGGTATTTTCTATCCCCAAAAGATATGTAAGTGGAATTCATTTATGTAGGTTAACTAAATTTATGTAGGTTAATTAGTTAGGTTTTAGTTAAATGTAGGTTAATTAGTTAGTTTAAAAAACATCTTGAAATATAAAAGCATATGCTTTTTGTTGATATATGTTTCGTACAAATTTCTTAAATTTGTACATTGTTTAACAGTACAAACCATATATAGAAACCTTTAAAATTGTGGGAACAAAAAAGAACCAAAAAGTATGTTGATGATTAAACCCCCGTTATTTTGTTCCTCTCAAATTGAGAAATTAAGATATTAGATCTACCCCCTACTAGTATGTGATACTTTCTATAGCAAATCTAGTATACATATCGAACAATGCATTTATATTGTTTCTCGTTTATACTAAAGTAACAAACCTGGCTTTTGTTTACCGCTTATCAAAATCTGACGCCAAAATAACGCCATCATTCGATGATCGATACAACACTACCTTAATTTTGCACACCACTCAACCATCTTAAATATATCGTGTCGTGACCGAATTGTTAGCATCAGCATATAGTATATCTTAAACGCTACGAAAAGTTGTTTATATATATGTTGTGCATTACTTTTCAGCTAGCAAGCTTCTTCTTTCTACACATATATATTTTCATCAACCTTCATGTATAATACAACTTTGAATGATAATCTTTTTGACACACCCTTTAAAGTTTGATTAAAGAATCCCTTCCAAGGTCAGCTATTCTTGATTGTTACTTATTTATTAAATTTGTGGTATATTTGTCAAAGTTTCACGTTGTATTTAAGTTAGTGTTAGAAATGGTTCTGATCTGTGATCTAGCATTGATATAATATGGTCATGTGTCACGGTCTTATAAGTTTTGCTTAGTATTTTTAAGCTAGAACCTACTTTTTGGTTGGATATATAAAGTATTTGTTGGAGAACATTGATCAACATTCAAAATTTTTGATGAAGATGTGCCGGTGTACCTAATGCATGCCCCTAATCATCGATCCTTAGATTATATGATTGTCTGATACGTGTGTGATTATATGTGTAAATACATCGCCTACCATGATCAAAATATAAGGTCATTTTTGCCTCTTCTGACTCACGGCTTTGTTTTTGGAGATCTTGTGTTTCATATGGGCCACCTATCCTAGTACTATTCTGATGACTTGAGCGTACTTGAGGAGACCTATCTTGAGGCCCCAAAACACTTATATGTTATGTAGGGAGAATTGGTATCTAAGTATCTATGAATTAAAAGATAGGTAGATGGGGACTCACGGAAAGTGTTACAATATAAATACTTTTGGATATATAGAAACTAACAGAGCAAATTTACAACCTACCATTCGCCGGGCTGTTGCTGTCAAAGTATTATTCTGCAAATCTACATCACATTTGAGGAATAAGGTTTCTCGTTTGTTCCTTGATTATGTTCATGGAGCTACATCATGGTTGCATCCACAGAAGCCGCAGAGTATATTATTTGTATATATAATACTTACAGCTTTCTTACTCAAAAAGTACCCAGATTTAGAAATGACTTCTTGGAGAAAAATGGCTAATGCAGTAACATTTAAGGAATGGGCTTATGCTTATAAGAGGTCGGATAAGAAAACTTTGAAAACTTGTGACACCGATCTTTATGATGCAGAACTGATGAGGAGTAAACTTAAAGAACTCAGACATCGTCGTTTAAACAGTAGTCTAAGAGATATTGTTTTCTCTACGCGGGCTGACCTTGTTAGAAATTTTAGTAATATGTGTAATCCAGAGCTTTATAAGGGAAGGCTTCACATACCTAACCTCATACAAGAATACATTCATGAAGTCTCAACACAATTGAGATTGGTTTGCGAATCTGATTCCAATGAACTACTTCTTGAAGAGAAGCTTGCATTTATTTATGAAACGCGACATTCTTATGGAAGAACGGCTTTGCTTTTAAGTGGTGGTGGTTCTCTTGGGTTTTTCCATGTAGGGGTAGTGAAAATGTTGGTTGATCATAAGCTTCTACCCAAAATAATTTCTGGTTCAAGTGCCGGGTCCATAATTTGTTCTATTGTAGCTACTAAGTCATTACCCGAGCTTCAAAGCTTTTTTGATGATTCGTGGCATTCTTTGAAGTTTTTTGATCGAATGGGTGGGATCTTTAACGTTATTAAAAGACTTATGATTAAAGGAGCGGTACATGACATAAGACATTTACAAGCATTACTAAGAAACTTGACAAATAATCTTACATTCCAAGAAGCTTATGACTTAACAGGTCGAGTTCTTGGCATCACAGTATGCTCCTCACGGAAACATGAACCACCAAGATTTCTTAGTTACTTGACTTCACCTCACGTGGTTATTTGGAGTGCAGTGGCCGCTTCTTGTGCTTTCCCGGGACTTTTTGAGGCTCAAGAACTAATGGCAAAAGATAGGAATGGGGACATTGTTCCATATTACCCATCTTGGGGACCCGAAGAGGCTCAAAGCACAAATTTGCGCAAATGGAGGGACGGAAGTTTGGAAATTGATTTACCTACGATACAGTTGAAAGAGCTTTTTAATGTAAATCATTTCATTGTGAGTCAAGCTAATCCTCATATATCCCCTTTACTTCGGTTGAAAGAAGTCATTCGAGCTTACGGAGGAAACTTTGCTGCAAAGGTGTCTTTCTTTAAAACTCGTTTCTCATTCTTAAAAGATAGACATAGAACAAACTTAGCAATTGCTAAGCATAAAGACCTTGCCGTGAAATAGATTTGTCCTTTAGCCAGGTAGCCACATCACTTACTTTATTATAAACATATAACATATGTGTGAGAATATTGACTTACCGAGCACTGAGTTCTATGCAATGCACTCTGGGTATCAAGACGGTACGTGAGACCAGAGGGTTCCCACCAATTTACCTTTTTTTAGACGATTAAACTTTCATTTTGAGATTATTACATTAGCTAAAATATAAGTTAACTAGATGTATATTTTTTTAAGTGCAACTTGTGCACATATCTATGTTCATACTTTGACATATTGATGCGCGTTCTGATTCAGCTTGCTCATATAGTCGAGATGGAAGTGAAACACCGATGCAGCCAAGTGTTAGAACTTGGTATTCCGATGGGAGGACTTGCAAAGCTATTTGCTCAAGAATGGGAAGGCAACGTTACCATTGTTATGCCTGCCACTTTAGCTCAGGTGCTTACTTGATGACATTAGTATGAAGGTGTTTTGGTCTTACTGAAAATGACAATATAACTATTAATTTACTGACAATGATTGCAGATGTAGCACTGAAAAATCATACAATTGTAAAAATCATCATATAGATATACAAGTATATATACAAATGGTACAATACACATTTGCTGATCAACCGGCCCATTTCAACCTGAATACGACCCATTATCTGACCCATTATATTGGTTGAAGCTTTTGCTATGTTTTTTAAATTGTTGTTAACAAGTTTTATTATTATATATCTCTAACCCATACCAGTACTCAAAAATCATACAAAATCCATCTACCTTGGAGCTTCAAAATGCGGCGAATCAAGGAAGGATGTGCACGTGGGAGAAGCTCTCGTACATTAAAGCCAGCTGCGGAATAGAGCTTGCCCTTGATGAATGTCTTTCATTTCTCGATCACAAGCATGGACTACAAGAGACATGAGAAAGAACATCTGCAGCTTCTTTGTGTGTCAAAAACATATTTCGGTCCACATGATCAAATTTCTTTGGCATGTCCATTTGATAAAATACTCAAAGTATCGGGACTATTAGTGATTATCCTAAAAGAAGAAAAATCAGGGAGCAAGACTAGGAAAGAAAATTAATGAAATCCATATGTCAAATTATTAAGGTTTTAAGTTGATTTTTAGGCGAATGAGATCTATTGATTAATCGTTTTCCAAAAAATATATATATACAGTAGTGGTATAGTACAGACTACCAATTTGCTTGTAAAGTTGACTTTTATTCCAATAAAACGGTCAAATACATTCTCTACAAAAAAATCTAAATTATATGTGAACAAAATGAAAAATGATAAAAATATAACTTCTGGACATGGTTGATTTGTTTAAACTCATGAATATGATTTACTCAGATTATTGTATGCATATTTTTAAAAGATGATATGATTAACAGTCCATATTTAAAATACAAAACTTTATACATATCTTAATAATTTAAAAATAACCCATAAAACTATATTTATAGTTCTAAAAAAATATATTTATTATTTCTTAGCAAAAATAAATTCTTTCGTTAAATAAAAAAAGAATGTCTTTACTTTTGAAAAATCTAATGATTAAAGAAATATAATAGAAAATTAATATATTTTGTCCACTTTCAAGTAAAAGCAACTTTCGCGCATTTTTGTAACAATTTAAGAATTATATAATTGCAATTATATATCGTCAAAATGTCATGTCAACTGTCTAGCTGTCTGTGTCAACTGTCTAGCATTCTGTGTTTGTTTTATCAAATCTAATTTAGAATTATATACTTATATAATTGCAACAAGGGGTGAGTTATTTTAAAAATTCATAAAAAAAAAATCTCAAGAACCAATCTGGACTAGAGATAGTTTTCGGTGTCGTACCGTACCAGTACCGGAACCGGTTGTTATCAAAAGTAGGAACCGAATACCGTACCGAATATATGGTAACGGTACGGTATCGGTACC
>JANDBE010000047.1:23987365-24004762 GCA_024320915.1 Erigeron philadelphicus | reverse complement strand
ATAAAATTTCAACTACATTACCGTTATGTGCATATTTTTATCTATGTTTTAATATTGTATGTATGTCAACCTTTTTTGTTAATAATTATCATATTTTTTTCAATTTATAACATTGTTTAGAAGTTGTTTTTTTACTAAAAATTTTGATCGACCTTATAACTACAACTATAAACTTATTGTATGTTTCCAAGACACGTTATAACTTTGTGTAATATCACACATAATAAACGTTAAGCTCCCGGGGCAACGCCCGGGGACGAATCGAGTATATATATAATTTCAAAATATATCATGTTTTAATCGAGTTTTTCTCTTTTGGAAACCAAAAATAAAATTAAAAAAGTGTTTTTCACCACGAACCTAAACGCACCCCTCCCTCATCCCTGGAAACGACAACGTTTAGTTCCAGAATAACACAGTCTTTCCCTCGCACATAACTCACTCACTCCCACTAATCTTCATATTTCAAATTTTGGATCCGAAATCCATAATAATAATCACAGTAAACTTTAAAAAAAATGTCAGGGATAGGGAAAAGTGGATTTATAGTGACACCACACAAAGTATCAATCTGTATCCTTATTCAAGTCTATGCTCCTTCCGGCCAGTTTTCCGTCCCCTTTCCTTTCGCTTCCATTTCCCAACATAATCGCCTCGGCCTCTTCTTGATTGCTCTTACTAAGGTATTATTCCTTTCTATTATATATATATAATTTTATTTAGACCTAGATAGATATTAATGTGCAATGACTTTGGGGCTGACTAGGATTTTTGATTGATTCTCTATCTGATTATCCCTTTATTGCGTAAAAAGACGAATAGGTTAGTGGTACCGAGTGCGGGTAGCTTATTGCCGTTTTTGGAAGTGAAAATTTGCATTTTGAAGTGTTTAGGTGAAACTCGATAAATTAATACTTGATAAGTTAATAAATTATTTAAAATATTAGTTTTTGTAGGTCTTTATTCGGTGCAAATTAGTACTCGATTATTTAATAACTTTTTGATAAATAAGTCTAGGTGGTTTCATGAGTATTAATTTATAGAGTTTTAGGTTATTTCAAGGAAAGAAATACACTTATTTTTAAGGCTAGGTGAATGATGCTTATTTTGAACACAATAAGCACTTAAAAATACGAAATCTATAGAGTGAATCAGTGTTTTAGAATATGTAGGTTGGTACCTGCTCATTTTTGATTGGATAAGCAATTCAAGTCACAAGATGCAAATAACTTTTTATAAGGTGGAGTTTTTGCCAACCTCAACTTGCCACACGAAACCGCCTAGAGGTACGCTCAGGTGGTGGCCGTGACCAATCGGTCCAGCGGTTAAGTTCAAAACAATGAGAAGAAATCTACGAATAGAAATGTACAGCGGTTAATTTTTTTTTTAAATTTAAAAAACATAGACAATAAATAAAGGATGTAAACATTTTATTAACCAAGGAAAATTCAAGTGGACCGACTCGTTGGATAGTGGAGAGAATCAAAAGCTAAAGGTTCATGTAGTTTGTGAATTTTGGAATTTTGTTTTTGGTATATCATTATAATCATGATCATGTATTTTCATATGAGCTATTTCTAATTCTGAATATGTTTGCTTTTTTGCGTGTGTCTTGAAGTCATGTGATGATATCTTGGAGCCAACATTGGATGAATTCTTGAAGTACCTAAAGGAATTCGGTGGATTATTAGATAATTGGTTAAGTGATCATGTGACTGGTAGGCTGTCCTCGTTATCATCACCGGAGGACCTTTTTACCCTTTTCAGTGATTTACGAGGTGAGCAACCTTTTTCTGTAACTTACATTCTAATAGGCTACTGTAAACATTTTACGCTGCTTTCTTTGTGGCATTGCGTAGTACCTATGTGCGTTAAGTTTATTTATGTTTCTTTATTTGTTGCATTGTGTAGTTTCTACTGATAGTCGTCCGGTTCTTTTGACTTTGATGTGTTTATGGTTTACTTCTCGTATTATGTTCGTCTAATCCTGTATTCCTGTTTTGTCAATACCTGTTTATTAACATTTGTTGTTCTTGTCCTAATATGTCGCTTCATTTGTGCGCAGCACAGTACTTATATGACCTATTTTTATGCAGTGTGTGCTACTGTACTTCATATTATATACGAGTAATATATTCATTTGGTTCTTTTGATTTTGATGTTTGACTTTCCACTTATGGCAATATGCACTTGTTTTCTTTTTTTATTTTTTTTTTATTTTTTTATTTATTTTTTTTTATCATTTTAATCTTGTTTTTAAAATGCATGTTATGTGCATTAACTATCAAGTAAAACAAGAACGGATTAAATCCACTTGATAAGGCCTTAATTGTGCATATATATGTATATCGATGACAGGCATACTGACAGGACCTGAAACAAGCGTTGTTGATGATGACCAAATTAATTTGGATCCTAATAGTAACCTTGGAATGTATCTTCGACGATGCTTGCTTGCTTTCAATATATTGGACTTTGAGGTATCCTTTTCCCTCCAAGTGGTTATAAAGTTATTTTTCTAAATCCCTCACCCTACAAATGTTTATGGCCATCCTTTACATGCAGGGTATGTGCCATCTCTTAACAAATATAAAGACATATTGTAAAGAAGCATTTGCTCCATATGAAATGTCCCATTTGCATGATCCTGGTAATGATGATGAGGCACCATTAGAATATGAGAACATGGATCTGGAAAACATTGTACTCCAAAACTTTACAGAAGAACTTGAATCTAGAAAAAGATCTGCTGAAAGGGTTCCTTTTCATAATCATTCATCAAAAGCACTCTTTAGTTTAGTCGAAGGTAAGAAGTTATAATCATACACTCTTTAGTTTAGTCGAAGGTTAGAAGTTATAAACGGACTAAAGATCTTAAAGCAATAAACATTCTTAAGTGTAGATATCATGGTTTCCCCTGGTCAAAAAGCCAAACACAATCACAGAAGTCAAATACAACCACAATTACCAAGTGTTGAATCCTCGGAGGTGACTTTTCAACGCACAAACTGGCAGATACAGGGATACTTGTCAGAGCAAGCGGAGATGATTGAAAAGTAAGCTATTTCATATATTTTAGTTTATAGATCTATCATCAGAGCTCTACAATCACTTTGGAGTATCTTGATTTGTTAATTATATTTTACAGGCTTGGAAGCTCTTTCCCTATGAGTGCATTTGAATCCGTCCTAAAACTTCTTCAGAAAGTGGCCCCAGAGTTGCATCGTGTATGTGACTTTGTAATCCGTTTTTTGTTTGTCTATACTTCTATACTAATATATAAAGCATTTGGGTATTGTTATAGCATTTGAAATCTTAAGAACACCAAAATTACTAAGCTGCCAATTGACAATTAATATTTTATGTGGTAAGCTTGCTACTATGCAAGATTCTGAACATTAATTAATCTGTTAGTAGAAAAATAAATAATTCATAGGATAATTATATTTAAAGCTAGAGACATCTCTTACCCCATCGCTGACCATTGTTTAAAGTGAGTGGTTGGAGAAGCCGAGCGCTCACCCTCAGAAGCGTCTCTTTGCTGAAAAAATGATTTTTTAAATCCAGAAAAGTTGAGATCCTATCCACACTATGCATGCGTGGGTACAAACTCTAGTTGAAACTAACATGCTTTCAGTAAGACACTCTTTCAATAATCAATAACATACTTTAATGTTTGTAGGTTCACTTTTTGCGCTACTTGAATAGCCTCTATCACGATGATTACCCTGCTGCCTTGGAGAATCTTCATCGTTATTTCGATTATAGGTATTTATGTTAACCTGTTAACGTTTTCTAATAAGATTGGAATGTAAGCTTGTAGGCAAATCATTTTAAATCTCACTTATATTAATTGAACTAATGGACACGCAATTACGCACAATGTAGTGCAGGGATGGAGGGTTCTGATTATGTTTCCACGTCATTGGGCTATTCGGGCATGGGAAGATATGAACTCGCTTTACTATCTCTTGGAATGGCACATTTTCATTTTGGTCACCCTAAACTCGCTCTGGAGGTATACGGTGATGATGGTTTCCATTAGAGGTTCCCTTTTATTACTTTTTGAAACAGGTTGGGCCAGGGCCTGGGTTAGTTTTTTTCTAAAAGATTGTTAATTAGGATTACAAAAGGATATTATTACACTAATACTCTAAATCTCTGATTAAACCAACTTAGATGATCGTATACTTAGAACTAGACTTTGGATGACTAACAAGTTACTTAATTACAACCTCTTTGACCCGACCCCTTGGCTATATTGTCTAGATATGACCGGATTGGTATAAATTACAAACCAAAGCGGCCCATTTAAAAGTGTCATATTTTTCATGAATGACTTTTTTAGATTATTGGATCTTTTTTGTCATAATTTGGTGATCTCATATGCTTGTTCAGGTGTTGACCGAAGCTGTCCGTGTTTGTCAGCAGGTCAGTGTTAATGTTTGTTCAATTTTATTTGGTAACCGAATCTTTCTGCAATGCTCTTTTCTATGTATTCCACGTATACTTTTTATGTATTTATTTTCTGTTACCCTACCATTTGCAGGACAGTGATGATACCTGTCTTGCGTACACATTAACTGCCATTTGTAACCTGCTATCTGAAGTTGGTATCTCAAACATGACTGGAATAATGGGAGCATCAGATTCACATGTTTCCAGCATAGGCACATCACTGTCTATTCAACAGCAGTTATTTTTGCTGCTTAGAAGATCTCTAAAACGAGCAGAGTCATTGAAGTTAAAACACCTGGTGGCTTCCAATCATTTGGCAATGGCTAAATTTGATTTGACGGTAAGTAAAAATTTGATTCGACGGTAAGTAAAAATTTGATTTGACGGTAAGTAGTACGTAAAACCATGAAAAACAGGTAGGGTGGGTAAATGGTTGAACCAGGTAGTTTTTTGGTACAGGTCGGAGCTGGATGACCGAAAACATTTTTGTGTTTCTTTATAAGTACATACACATAATGTGAAAATCGTGAGAAGCACAAAATTACGTGTAAGTTCTCATGTGAGTTTGTCCATCCACTTGTGAATATGTGGAAGTTCATATAACACCAATATTATTAAAAAAATTTAATGTACGTGTTATTTGTTCTGTTCACTTATGTACAGATCCAAATCTTTGTGTTTTAACCTGTTTTCATTTTTTTTCTTCCCGCTTAGATCTCCGGATATTTTACATGTGAATGGACATGGTCACTGTACTGTAACACTTGAGTTTCTAGCAGTCATGTTTTTTTTTTGGTTCCGTGGAGGAAAGGAAAAAACACTTTTAATGTGATCACAAAAGCTGTATTATTTTAGTAATTTTTGAAATGTTTCTTGTAAATGACCTAGGAGGTTTTACGCATCAAAGGTGCCTTCAGGGAACTTCCGATGCACTTGACACGTTTTAGTTTGAGCTTTTTTTTTTCAAAATTTTAGTATTTTACTAGTTAGAGTTGAAATACAGAATGAAACCATTCACGATGTGATCACCTTTACTAGATTCATATATTTTGTTCGGCATGTTCATAATTTTCTAATTGACATTGCAGCATGTTCAGAGACCATTGCTATCTTTTGGTCCCAAAGCTTCGACACAGCTCAAAACTTGTCCGACTAATGTTTGCAAGGTATGGTGATCTTAAATTGTGGATTAAAGCTTTGCAGAAATCTTGGTTAAACAATTCTTGATATCTTTATTTCTTAATTCTTCAGAAACTTTGGGCAACTTCTCAATTGATCCACCAATTTGATAATGACAGCTCAGTAAGGACAGTTGATGGTGCTTTGAGTACCACGTGGCTTAGGAATCAAAGAAAACCCATGACGTTGTTGGTTTTTCCTCAAGAAAATGGATCCGAGAGCAATTGTGACAAATTTTCTTCATGGTTACAATCAAGTTCTGTTCCTGGATCTGTGCTTCAGGTTGTGGGTTCATCCTATTTAGTCCGTGTAACATCTTGGGAACTATTTGGAAGGTACTCTTATTATTGTCATCTATAGAAGTGGCTATGTCAATTCATCTATTTATGAGTGGGTCGATTTGGGTTATGTTTTATCGTCAACATATAACACCAGTAACATAAATTATGTTGCTTAAAAGTGAAACAGGTTGAACATTTGAACAATTTTAAAGTCGCGGAGTCTTTTCCTAAATGTTTAAAACTTTCTAATGAGTTTCATCCAACGATGTAGACAGTTTTGATGTAAATTAATTTTAGTAATCATACCTGTCATTATTTCTGAAAGTGTTTTGGACAAACAATGGCTAGATTAATCTGATCTGATCCCTACTAAAAGCCTTAATTGTTATACCTGTTTTGATACCTCTAGTGACTACTAAATACAAGTTATGATGTTTCCTGATCAAGTTTTGTTTGTTAGTTCTTTTCTTGCTCGGTCAAACGCGGTACTTTTTGCTACCTGCTTTGCTGACTTTTCAAGGTAACAATCAAGTTCTTGCTACTCATTTAATAAATTTCTTTCCAGTGGTGGAAGCTGTGTTATTGTCATGTCATTAATCTTAGTGTGTAAGTTTCATAATGGAAGAACCTTATACCAAAATAACTTTTGCTTACAACTGACAGTTCAGCTGATCTTGCATTAGCATATGGAAAACTCATCCAATATTTGGCTATGTACAAAGGGTATAAAGGTACTAAATTCTAGCATACTTCACGTATATTTTGATCAACTATGCTAGAGTAATCATTTTGTGCATTATGTGCTGTTGCATTTGATTTTCTACACCTTGTAAATCGGTTCTCGATCTCATCCCTGGGGACCTCATTGGTCCCACGCCCCAAGTATGGGAAAGGTGAATCACATAACCAATTGTTAAAAATTTATGGGGCTGGGAGTCTGGGACTAACAGGTGACCTCTGCCTGCCCCCCACCACAAGCTACCAACAACCAGGCATTAGCTTAATCTCATTCTTCCTTTCATTATACCAGTTTGAATTTTTAATTTTTCTGAAGTCTGATATCCACTCCTTCCAGAACCCCTATGTTGACTCTGTTTGAGTTATCTTAAAGTTGGGTAAGTCTCTACAAGGGCATGTGTTGTAATTTTCGAGTTGCAGCCGTTGAACCCAGATTCTTAGTATCTGCATTTCCTTTTCTCTTGCTTTAGTCTTGACAAGCAATTGAACAAATTGTGACCAAAACTTATATCCACGTTAGATCTCTTTATCCATGAAGATACCTCGGGCTTCTCTATCTTTTCAATTAGATAGCTCTTATGATTGTGCTTAGGCAAAAAACTCCCCAGTGAATCTCCGTATCTAATCCCACTTAAAAAAGATTATTAAAGAATGATTTGTTGTGAGAGTTATGCTTGGATAGAGATCACCTTCTAAGCTTATGACTTCTTGAACTCTTTTCTACATTCTGATTATAGCAGTGGTATCAGTTCACTGATTAGATCCATCCCATCGGAAATCCAGAAAGGACATGCCTGCCCGTTTGAGACTGTCCACAAAGTCTAACTAACACTTTATGCTTCTCCGTCCAATGCATTTTAAATCTAGTATCAACAACATATTATGTACACTTTATCTTATTTATACCAGCATTAGCTTAACTCAACTATAGTTCCCATATGGCCATGTCCCACCCAAGATGACCGACGACAGCTCTAGGACGTTGGTGGAGCCATATTGAGAATTGGATGAGCCAAGAGCCCAAGATCCACCCTGAACTTTTTTTGTAATAGTTGCATTTTGTATATGTTATAGATACGCATGTCCATCTAAATTGATTTTGGTCCACCCTATATATAAACTTTCTACTAATAAATATGGACATTTTCTTTAAGCTCATCTAAATATGGACACTTTCTACTAATAAATATTGTTTATCTTCTTTTTCTTTGAAAAGTTGCTCTTACAATTTATTTGTTGACATTGAGGCTACGCATTGTTTATTCGGTGATTGTAAAACTTAATTTGAATGTGCACATTAATTATAGTACTTTAATACTTCATTTCAACTACCACTTTTATCAACTTGCGATGCAAATACCAGAGTTATCAAATTTAGTTTAATCAACCATCTGAACATTTATTTTGAATAATGGAATATTATTACAATGAGAGTTTTATAGCTTTTGTCAAATGATATATTAAGGATTCATTGCAATTCATCTTTTTCTATATGAATATATTATTGTGACTTTATATTTGATTACTTTTCAGTTCTAGATTCATAAATACAAAAGTTATGGCCCACCCAAAAAATGAAATCCTGGCTACGCCACTCACCCTTACATAACATATCTGCATATGTAAAAGTCACACAATGTTCTCTTTAGTACCTTTTTTCCCCAAGTCATAGGCATGTATTTCTCTTGTTGACCTACGTCGGTAGCACAATGGACATATTTTATTTCTGCATTAAGAATTTTACAAACTTGTGCTATATTTAAATGTACAAGAGACAAAGGCTATCAAGTAAACACTTAATTGCACTATAATACTAAACGCTGATTGGACAAGCATAGGTTATCGGTGGAGAAATGGGTGTGTTGGGTAATGGGTCATAGATCTAAACAAGTAAACTTATAGGATCATCAAAAGGGGTTGTGTTGAATTAGGTTCATCCATGATACCTTCTTTTGACTTTAAAAAACTATTAATCTAATATTTACGATCACAAGATTTGTTATCTAATGACCAGAATTTTTTTAATAAAGCAATTTAATTTACAGTATATATTTGGTTGACCTTTAAATCATTCTATCCATTTTTACGGAATAATTTCTATCGATTCGATATTATAGAAGGCAATGCTAAGAAGTTATACAATGATTCTTGTGGGGGCTATGCTAATTAGCTTCATCTAATGGTTCTTGTGGGGGCTTTGATGAGTTTTATCATTTTTCCCTCATTATCCTTTGATTACACCCTTCAACTGTGTTTTGTTTAGTTTTCTTTTCTTTTCTTTGTTACTGTTGGGGTTAAGATATGAGGTATCTAATCTATGTATTAATTCTATCAAACAGAAGCCTTTGCAGTCGTTGAGATAGCAGAAGCGAAGTTCTTGTCCGTATCAAAATCTGGAATATTGCCAGTTAAGCTGCAACTGTTCCATGAGCGGGCTTTACACAGGTGTGGTAATATCTCTATCAGAGGTGGCAAAATGGGCAGTCAAGTCGGGTTGGGTAAGGTCATAATGGCTTGGTATGGATAACAACAGGTTGGTTTGGTTGGGGTGACTAAACATCTTTGCCCAGTTTGTTAGAAATTATAAATGTTTAGCGTATCAAATATGAATGCAAAAGTTATAGTTTTCACTATATAATATAGTTTACCTTTAATCAAATAGTTTATCCAGTAAAAGTACACTTTGAGCAACTTCCGAGCTTTCTTTAGCTTATCAGACCTGTTTGATCGGTTAGCTATAAGTCATAACTTGAATCGACCCATTTATGTGTAGATGGGTCAAAATTGGCCCCTCTGCTTTCGGTGAATCTTTGGCAGCTGTCAAAAGCTTGTTCTTTTGTCATGCTATATCTTTATATGATTGTATCTTGTAGGGGACACTTGAAACTAGCCCATCAAATATGTGACGAACTTGGAGTGTTGGCATCTTCTGTAGCTGGTGTAGACATGGAGCTCAAGACTGAAGCAAGTATCCGCCATGCTCGAACATTGCTTGCCGCTAATCAGTTTAGTCAGGTTAGTTAATCTTTGCATCTTAATTTGTTAGCTAAAACGAGTGGGTTGAACACTTGAAAAATTGCTTAAAATGTATCTTTAGTGCATAGAATCTTCTAATGCTTTTTATCTGCCAATTAACACTGTAGCATTTTGAATTTTGCAGGCAGCTTCAGTTGCTCATTCTCTCTTCTGCAAGTGCTACAAGTTTAATATGCATGTGGAGAATGCGACTGTTCTTCTCTTGCTTGCTGAAATTCACAAAGTAATAGCCTCTGATATAACCTTTAGGTTATTTGTTATAGCTATGCTCATTGTAGCATTTTGATTTTTGCAGAGATCTGGAAACGGTGTCTTAGGGATTCCCTATGCTTTGGCAAGCCTGTCCTTCTGCCAATCGTTTAATTTGGATCTTTTGAGAGCATCTGCCACTTTGACACTGGCTGAATTGTGGTTGTTGCTTGGATCAAGGCATGCAAAAAGGGCTTTAAACCTTATTCATGGTGCTTTTCCGATGATACTTGGTCAGGGCGGTCTTGAGCTTCGATCTCGGGCCTATATTACAGAGGCGAAGTGTTACTTATCAGATTTAACCATTTCAGGTATTCCAATCTATTACTATTGCTAGTAGAGGCAGCAAAATGTGCCCTGCTGGGAGTTTTGGGTTGCCAGACCAAAAATGTAACTTTTGGTGGGTTGGGCACGGTGGACCCTTAAACACTTTTTGTTCATTATATATTATTTTTCCTGAACTTTTGTGTGATATATTATTGATAATATTAATTTATGTCAATCATAGATATAAGACTTGATGCTTTAGGAAGTTTTTATGCTTTAATTTGCATTTTGGGCAGCGTTCAACCCATTTGATTAGTTTTCTTTCATTCTAAATATTATTCGTATAACTAGTTTGGCTCATTAGATACAGTCATACAGAAGCATCCCGAATCAGGTCATTCATAAATTAATAGATCGAAATTGACATCTCTAATTGCTAGAAATAAAGAACTATCTTTATGTTTAGTCTTTATCACACTTTAGAGTCATATTGTTATTCTAAAGATTTTCACACATCTTAATGTTCCTGTTTGTGATATCTAATTACAGTTTCTGAAGATCCTGATATTGTTCTTGATTCCTTAAGACAAGCATGTGAAGGTCTTGAAGCATTGGAGGTTAGTTGATCCTTGTTTTAGCACGAGTGTTGCCATTATTCATTCAAAAGTATGGCTCATGTGTTTCACTAGTGGTAATTATGACCCATATAGTAAAATTGAAAAATGCTTGATTGTTGTTAAATTGTTTAAAATGCCCCTTAACATGGACAAACTAAATTGGAAACTACAATTTCATATAATGAAAGTACTAATAGGTGAGAAAGTTGCTTTGGACTAGAGAATATTTCACATTCTTTTCGGACAATCCAAATGGGAAAGTGTTGGGTTATATGTGATCATAGTTTGAATGTAAAGATGAGATAGATACCTATAACAGACTAGTTGATAACTAATAAGTTAAGCTCCTTTCGTTTAAAAATGCAAGGCTTGATACATATTATAATATAACTTTTGGACGAATGATTAAATGTCTTGAACAGCTTACAAATGAATCTTGTATACCAACGTTAAAGTTACTGATTTTAACCGATGATACCAATGGGATAAAACAGAGCTTTGCTGATCTTGCTTTCTTTTCAATTATTTCTCAGTATCATGAACTCGCAGCTGAAGCATATTACTTGATGGCGGTTGTGCTTGACAAATCTGGGCAGATACAAGAGAGAGACGAAGCGGCAACTTGTTTTAGGCAACATATAGTTGCACTTGAAAATCCAGTCGTGTCGGAATAACCTTTTCTCAATCCCTTGTAATAAAACATCTCTCTTAAATCGAGTGTCCATTGCCCCTTACCATCAAGGATTTTTGAGAAACGTTGACGTGAAATATTATATGAATATTTTTGTTTTACTTATGGATGTAACAATTATGTGTTGTATCGGAACAAGTTTTGCAGTTTGAAATGCGAGTTAAAGATTCGCTACAGTGCTATAAGCCTATACATGTGAGCAAAGCTGAAGTACCAATTTTTTCTATAAAAATATTGATTACGAGGAAATATCACAAACAAATGAATAGAACCAGGTTTTATCATAGAATATATTATCAGATTACTAGTAAAAATCTTTTTTTTTTTCTTCCTGAAATGCATGAAACATTTACTCGCAATAAGGAATCCAGCTTATTTTGTTTTAACTGGTTTCGTGCTAGAGAGTCTTCTCACCTAATATGATGAGAAACCTCCAACTAAACCGTCTGAATGCGTGACATTTAATTAGGATAAAATATTATCCTTTTTGCAGGACTCAAACTTGCACTCAAGGATTTTCTTTATGAAATTCTTATAAAAATCTTTTCCAGACTCGAATTTGACACCAATACCTGGATTTAATCAGATATAATTCGAAGAATTTTGTAGGTTCATTGATCAGGGTTTGACAGAAGAACTTTCTAAGTTTCTAAAAATTGAAGATACAAATCAAGAAATTGACTTTGAATTATTTTTGCCTTTCTCAAAGCAGCTTCCACTATTTCAAGAGTTTGCTGAGTTTCTATTGATCTACCTGTTGTTGATTGGAAATTGGAAACTGATATTAGAAAGAAACTATTAACATGCAAAATTGGTGTTTAACTATTAAATTATAATGAGTATAGTGAAAATCTGCGTTTAATAAGAAAACAATTTTTCTCGAACATAATAAGAAGGTAATATATCACTTCATTAAACATGTTAAAATAGATAAATAATCCGTAGCTGAGAAAGGCCATTGACTTTGCTTCGAATCAAATCCGATCTAGACATAATTTTCTCGTTTTACATGATTTCATAATTTAATTAAAATAAGCAAAACCCCAATCACACCTTCGTTTTACATGTTATCCACACACACACACACACACACATGTTTCACTCATAGGACAGAAACAACAAAAAGATAGATATGTCTGGTGGTATGGAAGATTTTAAGGTAGTTGTAGTACCGTCTGATCGGTACGGAATAGACCCACGACCACTTACAACTCCGACACCAGAATCAGAAGAACAAGATAATTGGCACGATTGTTCTTCTGATCTTCCTGTTGTTTCATATTTTAATAATAATAATAATATTACTGATGATGAACAACAACACTTTCCGGCTCTTGATGCCTTGCAATTCTTTCGCCTTGAACCCGCTTCCGATAATTCCGGCAATCGAATTTTTCGGATTGTTGGTAAATACTTCCCAGGTAGTCTTCTTGCTAATTTCTTTAATTACTCGTATAATAGTACTTGTTAGTGCTTTTTTGCTGACTTTTTGAATACTTTTCGATTTTGTTATATTTTTTTTCATTTTTTTGTTAGTATTTTTTGCTTTAATTCCCATATAAGATTTAAAAAATCCAGCTTCATGGATTTAGAAAAATGTATGCGGTGTACGCTCTGAGTACCAAGATGATACATGGGACAGGGGGTTTGCACCCATTTACCCTTTTAGATGTAGAAAAATGTAACTCATGTGCATATGAGTTGAAGATTTGTATTTGTGGGTAACTCAAATAGGGAAAACCTTTTTCCGTTTAGGCGTTTATGAAAAAATTTAATGAATTATATCTTGCTCTCTTTAGAAAGTAGGCAATTATTTTGGGACAATACATAATTATTTTATGACCGAGGGAGTCGTAGTTTAGCCCCTTATAGTGACTTAACGATGTAATTTTGTTGTCTCTTAAGCTAGTGAACTTACACAAGGTAGCTTATTTAAGGGTTTACATTTTGTTAAAATATCAAACTTTGCGTGGATATCTATTGTATGTATCCATCTTTACTATCTTATGTGTTATGTGTATCTAATTCCTAGTTATTGTTAATATTGTATGTATCTGACCTCTAACAACACTTCAAAACATTTACGTGATGCCTGTTTTGATCTCATGACCAATGATGTGGCAACTTATATGGCTGTCCTATGTGCAACAAAATCGTTTATGTGATAAAGAGGTCGTTGGATACATAAAAATAGCCATTTATAGAGTTAGATACATATACAATAGAATACAGTTGGATATATATAAATATACTTAGCCCTGTATTTGTGTGGCTTAGTAGTTTATTGCATTAGGATAAAGTTTTTAAAGTGTTTGGATGGGGATTTTTAAAAGAGAGCTTATTCTGTTATTCCTCTTAAATAACTCAATAAACTTAAACATAAGGAAAAAATGATTTTATTTTTTATAATGCAATAGGAAAATAAGCTTAACCAAACACCCACTTACGTAGGCATCTGAACTAAACTCCACCTTGTCACTTGGTGACGGGATACTTTTACCGATTTTGAGTCCTGTTTATTGCTGTAATTGGTAACAATGTGCAAATATGTTGCTGTTACCAATTATTTTTCATAGTACCTTTGCTATAAGAATCGGAAAAACATGTAAAAAGATATTAAACCTTTCAGTTGATTGATATTTGGAATTTAAATGAAATTGGTGGAAAAAGTGAAAAACAAGTTGAATAAAAATAAAAAATGATTAAATATCATTCAATCTGAGTGAAGGGTTGCAAGTGTGGGTTTGGTGAGGGACTGTTTATGCACAGCTGTTGAGTAGGTGTACCCAGCACGTTTACCTTAGAGGCTTAGACATAAACTAATGTAATTAAAAATGCATCGGTCCTAGGATTCTGAAATTTATCAAATGTGAAAATGTGCATAATTAAGATGGATCTATTTTAGGTGAATGCTGACGGTAAGTGGCAAAGTTTGGTTATAGCAGGGTTTTGTGGCTATCCAAGTTTCAGTCTTCATCAATTCATACTCAGTTTTAACTAAAATATGACACTGGTTCTACTTTTACGTTATAGAGAAATATAATCACTACTAAATAGACCAGATTTAATGTCTTATGAAACATTCAGGTTGAGAGAGTACTGTTACACACAAATGCACCGAATTGTACAAATCGTTGGAATGAGCAGGGTAAAAAGCACCAAATCATGATATTTATCTGTCAGAAACTTGATACTTGATTAACCAACCAAGATTTTTCAGTTAATTATATCTAGTTGTTTTATAAGGCATCCGATAACTTATTGAGGATTAAAAAGTATTTTTTGGCAAGAGTTGCCCACACAAAAATGTATTTGTACTGGATGGAGTGGCATCCGATCTCAGCTAGAGTTAGCATACTACATCTAACCTTAAGTTATGCAATCTTTCTCCTCTGCTGTTTTTGCTTTGAAATGTGCCAGCTTATGAATAATTACTGATGGTTGATTGTTAATTATCTTAGCTTAATAGCAGGGCATAGATTTTGATAATTGTAAAGTGTTTCCATATACAAAAGTTATATTAAGTTATTTGCGTGGATGATTATTATACGTTTCCTGTTTGTTTTTCAGTTAGATCGTCATTTTATGTAGCTACTGATATATTTAAGGCTAAGTCTCTAATAATTTGTGTTGTAAACAATGAATACCAGCCCCAGTTATTGGGGGAGATTGGCTAAAGAAATACATTATATACAAAATTTCTACGGAGTTGCCAGAAGGACCGTTCTCCATTGTCTACATGCACTCCACTGTGAGGACAGAATATAACAACCCCGGAATCACCATTTTGAGGTGGATCTACGAGGAGCTGCCTTCAGACTTTAAAGACAGGCTTCAGGTTATCTACTTTGTTCATCCTGGTCTGCGTTCCAGGTTTCTTATTGCTACTCTTGGCCGGTTCCTCTTAAGTGGAGGGTAAGTTGCATATCATTTTGTTGTTAAACGTGAATAAAAAATATCTTCAAATTGTGTAGCACTATTTTGTTACATCTTATAACATAAAGCTAGAGATTCCAGATATATTGTCAAATAGTTGCATACTAATATGACAGTATAGAGGTGTTAGGACGTGCATTTTGGAAATTATTGTATGACTTGAATAATCAGAATGAGACAAGCTGTTGTAATTCAACGCATTGTAGAACAAATTGTGGTTACTTTTTGGACTTGATAGATAAAACAACTAAAAAAGACAAGTTTTTTTCTCATACGTAATAGACATATGAATCAAGTTCACTCCTTTTGACAGGTTATACTGGAAGGTGAAGTATATTAGTCGCTTGCAATATCTATGGGATGATATGAAGAAAGGATCAATTGAGATTCCTGATTTTGTAGCTGAGCATGACAATGTTCTTGAAAAGAGGCCACTTACAGATTATGGGATTGAACCAGACCCCCTTCACTTAACCGGCCTTTCGTCTAATAGTTTTACATATGGGAGGTATGAAGATAGGTGGACGGCTGGTGAGTTTATGTCATAGATTTTTGTTTCACTGGTTAACTTTAAGAGTGTGTGATAGATACAATTCTATGTGAAATGGATTAGTGTTTTTTATATGATTAGCGATTCAACACATTAAGCAGCATCTTAATTTCCTTCTGGCCCTGTAAGTGAACCTAATTGGATTTTGCATTCAAATAGCAAACCCAAAATTATATATGTATGTATTTCGTCCTTCAAGTGGTATTATTGGCTATTCTGGATCTGGAGTAGTTGATTCACCAATTCTTCAACTCTTCGTGTTGTTTGCATAATGTTTATCAATCAACGTATACTATTATTAATATATACGATTGTCAACTTGATCCTTATCATGTTTTGCATCTTGAATCACTCTTCGTGAAATAGTGATTTAAGCTGCCGGAAGTTTCCACATAAAGACCTCTTTTGGCAAATGGATCTTGAAATAGGTGAAAAATGAACCACAATGAGAAACATACTTGCCTCATTAGCATGGTGCATGGCTGCACTGCATACTTGATTTTTCTAAAATAATTCTTTGTTCTATATACTAAAGATTTTGGTATTTGATTTTGGATTTGGGTTTGGGTTTTAGTTTTGCTTTTTCTGTTGTGCTTTTAAATAAATTGGTTAAGAGAAATTTTTTTGGGAAAATTTAGGTAAAATCAAATAGTCATTGAACTTCGAATAGTATTTTACACGGTAAAAGTTTAGTGCAAGCATAAAATTTTTGTGCTAAAATCTTCTTTTAAAAAAACTAAATTTGGCTGGAAATTTCGTAAATGTCATAATTTTGCCTTGAAATCATTTTAAGTTATAAAATGAAGATAAAATTTTAAATTTAGCCAAATTGCTAAAAGTTTTAGTGGAAAAATATCAATTAAATATACTGTTTGAAGTAAATGACTCATTAACAAAGGAACCATGCAGCATTCTTGTTTGCAACAAAAGTTACATGATGATTATTATGTATGTGTTTGTGTAACATCTCAATATTTTAAGGTAATAGAAAATTAACCCTTTTCATAGTTTTGACATTTAATTAATTTCCTAGTATTTTGTTTTGAGTTAATGGGTTAATTTAGTTGTATTTTAGTGGCTAGCGGGTATTTTTCCCACAAAATATGAAATGGGACGTGGCTAGTAGGGGAAGAAGTCAGCCACCAAGTTTGATGATTCATGTTTTTCCCACTTCAAACTTCCACTCATCCTTTTCACTAACTTCTTCCTCTAATTCTTCTTCAAATCCATGCATTAGAAACTCAAATTAAAGAATCTTAATCTTGAAACAACAACAATCATCATCTCCAATTAAATTAGAAATTGAAATTGGGGATTTTGGAGGTGGTGGTGGTGGCCGAAATTCTTAGGAAGAATAAAGGAAAGAATTGTGATTTAAAGCCCTAATCTCTTGTC
>JANDBE010000047.1:23926964-23937913 GCA_024320915.1 Erigeron philadelphicus | reverse complement strand
CTAAACAACTACATCAATAAAGTAATAAAAATTTAAAATTGATATATGAATTATATAGTAAGGTAATAATAAAATGGATCCATGAAATTTTTGTTTGGATGCTCGAAGCCTCTAATACGCATCCATGTTTACTTGTTGGCTTATCAGAAGTTCTGAAGTATTGAAACCGACGAGCCAAAATAACACGACCGTGTCAATGATTTTAAAATCCGATGAAGTGACACGGTTTGCTAATAGGGTCTAAAGTAAAAAAAAAACTAACTAGTAGTAAAAATTTTTTAGCTCAATGGTTGAAACACCATCCCTTTACTTGAGGTTTTGTGTTCAAGCCTTGAGGAGGACATATGAATTAAGTCCCTTTTATGAGGACTTATCTTGGATTTACCCATGTTCAGAGAGGGCAAAGTTTACCCCAATTAATCGTCGTACCTTCGGCAGATTAGTAAGAGGTTTTCTCCCCATCCGATATTTGAAATAAACAATTTTATTTCGAGGGAACTCTTTAGTGCAGACTTGTCAAGACAACGTATGCAAAATCTCATGTTGTCTAATAACAGAATTTACCATAAAAAAAAGTTAAAAATATATATAAAAACAAGTTACACTACTATTACAAAAAAGATTGGTAAAATCCATCCAATCCGAGACATAAGCATATTCGTCATCCTCTTTAACATAAAAAGGCTGACGTCTAACTCTTCTATTTGTCCTAGAATCCCACGCCTTCAAAACACACACACACACAGATCACTTGTTCATCACTTGAATAGTCAACTCTCCTGCCGTTGACCATTATCTTCATAACCGCCGTCTTTTATATCGCACTAATTCGAAATGTATGTTCTTTTCCACTTCATAATTATCATTATTTTCATGAATTTGTATAATTTATATGTATAGATCAGATGGTACTTTTTAAATTTTTGTGAAATGTTGACCTTTGTGTTTTTATTCATAGATCTTATGATTTCAAGATTATTATTTATTTGGTAATTGTAAAATTATCGGGTAGGGGTAAAACTGTCTATATCGCTCATGTACGATGTTGTAATATTATGATAATAATTCATTTAGTACTTTTTTTTTTGGTGTGTGTGAAATCAGTTAAGTCATGTGGGTGTAAATCTTTTTCAAAATAGAGTAACAAATTCACTGTATTTATGTATATTTTTAAACTATAGATACAGTTTCATACATATTTTTGGAATGTGATTGTTTAGGTGAGAAAGGGAGGTTTTTTAATGCATAAGATATCAACTTAGTTAGTTATTGTACTTTTCTTTTTGGTACATGTAGGTCATTAAAGATGGTATTGTGTAGTCGAAAATGAAATATGTTTAATTTATATTTAGGGTTGAAAATAATGTAATTTTTTTTGATTTACTGATTATGATGTGATATAATTGGTTAACTGTCTTGTCAATACTTAGTGATCTACAAAGAAGACTTGAAATAGGGCAATTGAAAGAGTATGTTGGTATGTATAATAATACCGGTTGTCAAAGATGAACATGTGTATATATATATATGTTTGATCTGTATGTAGGGTTTAGGTCTTATATATAAGTGCTGAGTTTAGGATTACAAATTGACCCAAATCGTACACAAACCTTTATTTTGACGGCTCAGATGTACATTGAGTAAGTATGGTGACTAATACACAAGACAAATGAAAACGTAATGTGGAAAAAAAATCATTTGCGATATGATATCTTTGTACGCTTATGTAATTACACAAGTCCCATTTCTTACATTTGTTTAATTGTTTGGAAAAATGATAGTTTAAGTACAGAAAGCCAGAAAGGGGATTTTTTTTCGTAAACAATCATTAGTAGCATACTTTTGTGGCCTTGGTTCAGCATCATCTTTTGATATTATGAAGCCCATTTCAGTTTCGTTTAACTATATAAGAAGATATGAGTTAACAAGTAAAGTATGTGCTACTGCAGATGTTCTGATAGTGTTTGGTGAGGTGCCTGTTGGTGCAAAGTTATCACTGGGTCTACAAGAAAGGTGTATGCCTTTCAAACCAAGGTAAATATTGTACAAAACATTTACGAGTTGCATATCGATTGTTAGTATGTACTGTAAAGTTCTGAAGCGGAATAATTAGTATGGCTCTAACATTTATCGAATATTAAGTTAATCCATTTCTTATAAAGTTCTCGACGTTTTCTTCTATTCTATTTGGTGTTGAGGTAATGCCGTGTGGTTGCGCAATGTTAAGATCATGTTTCAGTAGTTTGATTCTTTTTATTGTGTCTTTCAGGTGCAGGCATAATAGCAGAAGAGCTAGTAATCTGAACAAAAATACCTTTTAGGTTTAATGCTTTTGTATTGCAAGTTCTAGATAGAATTAGATATTGTATGCTGTCACTTCATGTTATATGAAGACTAGAGCGTGGCGTGTGGGCATAAAAGACTTTTTAATGATGCCTGGTACTCGACAACGGCCACAATTCAAAGGGCCAAGTTGGGTCATTATATTGTTGTGCTTAGTCAGTATTTTCTTTATTGGAGTTTATATATATGCACCTAGAAACTCTGCAGCGTGTTATATCTTTTTGTCCGGTAGCTGTTCTGAGTACGAAAACACTCCAACAGTTCCTTCCAGAGAATTAACCGATGAAGAGAATGCAGCCCGGGTAGTTATCAGGGAAATTTTGAAGTCACCTTCTGTTATCTCAAGAAATCCGAAAGTTGCTTTCATGTTCTTGACTCCTGGTTCATTGCCTTTTGAAATGCTCTGGGACAAGTTCTTTCAAGTGAGTTCCAATTTATAACATTTTTATATGTGTAAAAATGGGCAGCTTGGGCAATGGCTCAGAAAAGCTATATATTTTGTCTGTCAAAACCGGGTGGGGTTGGCCCTAAATGCTTTTGGTTCAACATTTTTACTCATAGTATGCATAATTAATGATCAAAGAAGTTATGTTATATAATGATAATTTAATGTATGAATAATATGATCAAGGTGTCTTTATGTATTAAAGTTGCACTTTGGACGACTTTTGATCCATTTCACCCAGTGACCCATTTTTTTGGCTATATATTTTTTTTTGTTTTATATATTCGACGTACTAGAGATTGGCGGTCAGACCTAAATGAACTGAAATTGCAATCTCTCATTTTTCCTTTCTCGGATTTCTTTTATTATACGTCACTTGCATTGGTTTATGTCATTCATTCAAAAGATCTATAATGTGCTTCCATAGTATTCAGCTTTTACATAAGTTTAGGAGAGAGTATGCATGCTTAGGGGTTTTCTGATGCTGCACTCCAATTGAAAGTTACATGAACATTGATGGGACGTAACAACCGGTATCTAGAAGTTGAACCAAAAAAATAAAAAAATAAAAACAAAAGGGAAAAGGAAATCAGGATTTGATATTCAAAATTAAAGTATCAATCGAGGATCCAATACAGAAGAACCTCCCCTGCCCAAGCTAAATGCCGATATTATCTGTTCCTTCACTCATAATCTAACCCGTGCCTCTCCAACCTCAACCCCTCAAGGCCCCAACCCACCCTTTCACATCTTTCTAGATTAAATCCTCCATGGTTCTGTACCATTGGGTTGATTCCAAAGAGTTTTCTCTATTAACATGAACTTTGAGACAACAGTGTTCAAATTTCTTTAGTAGTTCTTGTGGCATGATACTGTGGAAAATGGTGAAATATAGGCATTTGGCAAGTTATGAGACTACAAACATGGGTCAAAGAAACTAACGTGCATTCATTTTATAGCAATTCCTTTAGAGGAAATAAAGAAAGTTAATGGGAGTTCTTTTATTTCATTTTGTTGCTTGTTTTCAAAAGATTGATCTATATGATTTAAGTAAAGTTGTTTGTTGTTTATCATAGCATTCCATGCACAACTTCTTCCACTAACTTGCACGCCGAATACCTAATAACGAAGAGGTTGTGGGTTGTAGTCCAACATGGGACAAATGTGTGTATTTTGGTTGATGGTTTATATTTTCCTATTGAAAAAGAAAAAAATAAGTTAGCATACTGATATCATTGCCGGAAATTGATTTTGCATGAGTTATATACATTTACTTGGAAAAACTATATGTATTACTAACATTTTTAATATACCTATTGCAGGGCCATGATGGTAGATTCACTGTATATGTGCATGCGTCAAGAGAGCAACTGGGTCATGTTAGTCCATACTTCATTGGTCGCAATATACGAAGTGAAAAGGTTCTGTTCCTTACAACTATATATCTATAATTTGTAGTTCTTTTTTTATAATTCTGTAATGTTGGTCTAGTGTCATTAAATCACATAATAACTTGTTATTTATATCAACCATTCATGATATGAGGTGGACTGCCATTACATTTCTACATACAATAAATTGTTGAAGTATGAATGACCAGACATAGTTCAAATTAATTCACAAGGAATTTTATTGTTTTTCTTTAAGTTTTCCCACCTTTTTATGGCTGGTTCATGTGTAGGTGACTAGGTGGAGATACATTTTTTAATTGTTTACAAGAGTTCAGAGAACTGTGAACTGATTCTTTTTTGTTGATCTTGCGATGCAATATGCAGGTTGATTGGGGGAAAATATCCATGGTTGATGCTGAGAAGAGACTATTGATGAATGCACTTCAAGATGAAGACAATCAACATTTTGTTTTGCTATCTGACAGGTAAATACCAACTTGGATTTATTTCACTTTAGGTTGTGTATTATCTTAAATGGTTCAAGTGGGTTAAATGTTTCCAGTGGCTAAAAATGTGTTTGCTGGTCAAACTAACTCAAACCCTAATTAAGACAGGACCCATTTTAACCTGAAGTCTGTTTGAGCCATTATCCAACCCGGCCTAATTTTCCACATCAAGTGAAATGCACTATGTGTGCAGAAATAAGTATATTTGTATTATTAATTATTTAAGTTCTCTTGCAGCTGTGTTCCATTGCATCACTTTGATTATGTGTACAACTACCTAATCTTCACGAATATCAGCTTCATCGACAGGTAAGACTATAATACTTTTTAAAAGACATGACATGCATATTTTAACCCTTTTTTTGTGCAAAACTTTTTCAACAAAAAACTTTTCCTGCTGTATTTAGCTATGATGATCCCGGTCCACATGGAGCAGGTGGGAGGTATTCAGAACATATGTTGCCTGAAATCGAATTTAAGGATTTTCGTAAAGGTTCTCAGGTATTTAGCAAGCTTGCTCACTTTATTTCTTATGTCTTTTGGGTTTACGGCCATCAGTTAGATGATTTTTTTTCTAGCTACTTAAAGTAATAACATAAAATATATATGAATGAATACGGTGACAGCTTTAGGGAAAAAAGAAGATATTGAATTTCAAAGAAGTTCCTCATAAACTTTAAATTAGTGTCTAAATTTGTTGTTTGTTTCATTACACTTAAGCACTGCTACTGCATATCTGATGCACATCTACTCACACTATTCTGCAGTTAAAAGTTTATGCAAGTTCATATATTTTCTTTCGTATTTAAATTATATAAAATCTTATGAACACTTTAATTCTACAGTTCTACTTAACATTTATTGGATGACCTATAATGATAAATAACAGATTATACTTCTCGTTTCTGCTCTCTTGCATACTCTCTTATTTTGTTAAGCTACATTTTCATCTCGCATCTCCTACTTTGGACATCCCTAATGGATTTTATCAAACACCAAATTGGTTCAAATAAGGCGTCTTTGAAGAATATGCTTACCTTAAATTTGATTCATCTTCAATATATGCACCCAATTTTCACACCAAAATCATTACCAACTTTTACATATTCTAAGCTACATAGTTTATTGTAATTTAATTACTTTAATTATCATACCAACACTTATAAGTTTGCTTTTAACATTTATATTTTTATCACAAACACCACAATAGATTAATGAATTAAACGTAATTCTATCACAAAGATAACTTTCTTAAATCCTATAATGGAGGTTACAAGTCTAATATCTTATTTTTGGAATTGCAATATTTTTCCTATACAAATAGAGCTGTGCAAAACTTAGTACGAAAATGTGATATCAACAATCTATAACTGAACCATACTGTCCCCCTCTAGTACCAAGTATATATGTTACGCATGCTACCAATTATAGCAAATAATTGATGTCGGTAGGGGACAATACAGTATTATTTCGGGCTGGTCCAGGCAGAAGTTATTTTTTTATTTTTTATTTTGTTTCGCTTTAGTTGAAATGTCGTTGCTTTACTCAAAATTAAGACTAAAATCACTTGTCAAAAAGTGGGACTCTGTTTTTTATATTTTTGTAGTCTATCGTGGATGCATTATGTAGATATCTTGCTGTAATATATGAACTATTTGCCGAAAATTTAATGCTTTTCTCATGTACATCTGCAGTGGTTCACAATGACTCGGCGACATGCTTTATTAATTATGGCTGATAGCCTTTACTACAGGAAATTTCGGCTTTTCTGCAGAGTAAGTACATTCCCGAGACATTCTTAGTTTATGGAATGCGAGACTACTAAGTTATAAAGTAACGAAGTTAATCTGTAGTGGTTGTGGACGCTCACTTATTCTTCCCCATGCAAGTTTCCACCTTGCAGACTCAATTTACTGCAAGGCATTCCATTAATGTAAATACCCGGCCTATGTATATCTGTATATATGTATGTACATATCATGCATACACCATTCACGATAAGCACTCTTTTGTTGGATATTGGTATTCTATAGTCATATCTAATTACTCCCCCAGTTTAGAAAATGCAATATTTCATCTATTTTTTGGGTCCTCCAAGAAAAAAAAAAAAAGAATGCAAGTTATCTTTCATGAAGACCTTAATCCATATTTGTCTATTTGCCCTTTACAAGCAGTTATTAGAATATGTACGCAATTTTTATTTTAATTATGTCTTATTAAGATTGCAATTATTCGTCAAAGACTCTGTAAGTTATGAAGTCTAATGTGATGTTTTTCTTTCTGGAACAGATACGGTATTATGCTGCTTAAGGTTATAAAGGTTTACCATAATTATTTCATATATGGGATGGGTAAATTTGAGTTATGTGTTGCCTCTACCGGTTTAAATGTGTAAAGCTATAAGATTTGTTACGATCCAATCATCCAAATGGGTCGAATGTTGTCCCAATGTGTATGAATCTTTAAAACCTTGTTAGCAGGTCTAGCATTACACTTGAAATTATCTTTTAAACTGAGTTTTGGTTTTGAAATCAACAGCCAGCTTTTGAGGGACGTAATTGCTATGCTGATGAACATTATTTCCCCACACTTTTTAAGGCAAGTACTTATAATCCTTTTTTTACTCGGTTTTGGCACTTTATTGTTCTTTCTAGTTTCTAACATACAGTTCCATTTCTTTTCTTAGATGGTTGATCCTGGTGGAATTGCAAACTGGTCTGTAACATATGTAGATTGGTCTGAAAGGAAGTGGCATCCTAGGTCATATAAACCTCAAGATATAACTTCGAAGCTTCTTAGAAACATTACGGTACGGTATACCTAATTTGTTATCTTACATGCCAGTGACATTACTCATTTGTGACCATGAGATCATTGTTTGGAGGCATATGCACTAGTTGCAAAGTGCAATGAGACAATAAAGTTGAAAATTTTAAGCCGTTTACTTATGAATGGGTTGACTTGGACTATGTTCAATCTCAAATGGGTTGATGGGTCATTCAGATATAATAGAAAAAAACTAGCTTAAAAACCCGTAGTGTATGTGTATCTTTAATGCATGAAACCTCTTTAGAGCATTGTAGGGATAGTGCATGCATAGGCCAGTCGAGTACTCAAAAGGATAGATTAGGGTCATCCACATGTGAAATCAACACCACGGCCCACTGAAATAGCAATTATGTTCGATTATGCCAGTTTGACCAAAATTACTTGTGGAAGTATTATAAAATGAATAAATGCAACTTTAAGGTTCCGTCACTTAAGTTGTAATAACAAAAATATCTCTAAAAACTAAATCAACTATGGGAAGGGATTCCCTAAAGTTGTTTCCAACCTGATCAATCAAGTTGGAAACATCTTGGCCCTTGATTTTAATCCAAGAGCCAAAATTTGGCT
Organism: Erigeron philadelphicus; assembly: GCA_024320915.1. NCBI lineage: Eukaryota > Viridiplantae > Streptophyta > Magnoliopsida > Asterales > Asteraceae > Erigeron > Erigeron philadelphicus. Next base: position 23,929,832 of record JANDBE010000047.1, on the reverse strand, counting down.
AACATGACTAGTCATGTTAGCCAACTTGAGGGAATCCTCTCCCATCAACTATAGGTGGATTGTAAAAATATAATTGAGTGGTTCTAGGAGCCTAATTATCATTTTACTCCTCTAGATGTGGCTGACATCTGAATTTACGGGCTTATGTCATTTTACATTCTTTCACCAAGATTCTCAGCCGGATTTGGGCTTAACGAAACCAAATCTCTACTTTGATGGCCCCTGATGCCGCTTGTTATATGGGTGGCTGTAATATAGCATATTTTAATTACTTGAGTTGCCTATGTAGAGTTGTAGACATCATCCACATCATTTTATTGACAACACTATTACTAAAATCATATGTTTTTCTTATTAACATGAGCTCAGTTTTTTTGGGCATAAAAGTGTTGTGGCTCAATGCGAAACATGCAGTGCTTGATAATGCACACCCTGCCTTTGTCATTATGCTAACTTTTGGGGTTCTCATGAGTAAACAATTAACACAATATTGTATATTTGTATTGCAGAGTTTTGATACTTGCCTGCATTTCACAAGTGATGAAAAGGTAAGACTTTAATCACCCTCTTGTTTCATTCTAGGAAAGGGAAAATTTTGATTTTTGTCTCAAAGAACCTAATTTTGAATTTAAATCTACTAAAATGATAGTACTGAAATATAATTCAGGATCCCTTCAGTACTGCTTCTTGAACTGTATTTTCCTTAAAACTATGAGATATTCGTGTTTTCTTTTGAATTCTGCTGCATCTATTGGACCTCAAAAGACGATACACTAAACTGCCATCTTTAATGAAACACTATTCACCACAATTGTTCACTTTTGCAGAAGACCGTGTTGACAACGCCGTGTATCTGGAATGGAATGAGACGGCCTTGCTTCTTATTTGCAAGAAAGTTCTTTCCCGAAACATTGGATAATTTGATGCAACTTTTCTCAAATTCTACCCCCGTCTGAAAATAAATTGGACAGTGTTATTTGTGGATCAATTCACAACAGAATCTGATCCCCTTTCCCCATTAAACTCTGTATACCAACTTGTAATTCCTATCTGAATATGTGCTTCAGAGTTGACGATATGAAGTTTTGAAAATTTCCATTTTTGAATCTACTATAATTGTTAGTGTTGTTACCTTGTTACACAAAAGGCACAACGCTTGATGTGATACTTTACTTTCCAGTAGCTATACGCAGGACGTCAAGGTGAATACTTTTGAACAATCATCGATCGAGGCACATCTTGTCTTCAAACTATTTTCTTATTTATTTGATGTTATTTTCATCAAGAACGACTTCTGTGGCTTATACTTTTTGAAAACTAATAATTTACATATTTGAAATATGTGAGAAACAAAAGTATAAATTGTCATATGTAAACACTTCACAAAGATAGATGAAGTTTTATGAATTTAGTATTTTAGTCAACAGTATGCGATGTTTTTGTTGTTTTAGAATAGATCGTGTTTCTGAAACCTTTGGTGTTCGCTTAAAGTAGAATAGGTTTAAGACTTTTAAGTTAGCAAAAAGTCATAAAGGTTTACATCAATCACAAATAATTGGAACTTACACGATCATAATGTTAGAATTCATCAGAAAATAACAATTTTTTTAAACCGACTTCACCATATTAGCATGAAAAATGTGGCAGCTTCATAAATCAAATCCGAGAAAGAAATTCAACATTCCAAACAGCGGTAGTATATGATATATCCAAAGGTGTGTACACGATTAGGTATGAACTATGAAAGAAAGGGGAGTACGTGTACAAGGTAACTTTTGTTATAAAAAGATGAACATGTGGAAGATGGCAAAATCAGATTTAATTGTTTTCATTGTTGTTTGCGAACATAGAGGGGTTGAGGCAGAGGTTTGCCGAGTAAAAGATACAACACAATGTGAAAAAAATCAAGATAATGTAACACTACTCCCCTTCGAGACGATCAATACTCGAGAGGCAAATTAGATGATTATGGCGATTCATCAATAGTGGTCACACACACGGCTTCAAAAATCTAACACAAGTACTAGACAACCAGGGAAATGTGGTTAATTTTATGTAATAGAATATATAGGTGATTACAGGAAAACATGCTATCGACAAAATGTATGATATTTGTTTATGAGACTTGTGATATCCCCTCAAAACTCCGACCAAGAAAGCGGAACCCAAATCCGATCAAGATCCGTCACCATAATTAATACCCGGCTTTCCCACCACGAGATTCGACATCACTTCAAAACTCCGAACACATGGACGAATTTTGTAATTCATTTTAGCAAGTGGTATTGGTTTGGACCAAAAGTAATGACGTAACACGAAAGTCAAGGATGAAATTTATAATTTTGTGAAGTTAGGGATGAAACCTGAAATTTGTGATCAAACCCAATGACAAAATTTGTATTTTGCCTAATTGTTGATAGGTAGAATTTTAACATTTTTCTTTTTGTTTGGTTAGCCTTCATTGTTTGTCTGATGTTGTTGGGAATTTTACTTTATACATAAAACTTTGATTAACACTTCTTCAATTCCATTAGAGTTTATTGTTTGTCACATTAAACACTAAACTCCATAAACTAAAGGTCAAAAACCCATTAATACTTAAAAAACAGAAAAAAAAAAAAACACATACAAAAACAAACTCTAAATTCTATAACATAAAACCTAAACCAATTGGTCTTAGACTCTTAGATCATGTTCACTTGGGGCCCTCTTTGGGTTTTTAAGGAAGGTGATGTTGGCTGGGAGACTGAATTGAGATTGAATCTCAATTTCCATCATCTCGGACATTTACCTCTTCGGACATGTACGAGGCGTGTTATCGCACCCTTGGTCTCTAGGGGTGTTTTCGGGTTCCAACTGCTAACATAC
>JANDBE010000047.1:23815859-23829374 GCA_024320915.1 Erigeron philadelphicus | reverse complement strand
GTTACTATATTTTCATCAAGTTCTTAAAAATGATATTGCTTCACCTGCTGAGTTGGCAACTACTTATATGGTTCTAGGCTGATGGTATCATCAGCAATGAGACAAGAAATGAAGTTACTTATGGATGCAAGCGGTCTTCCATAAACACCAACGGCATCATTTGCTTCAAAGACTACAACGAACGGTTTTACGGGTCTTGAAAAATGGTTTTGTGCCACCAGGATCTCGAGGCAGATTAGCAATGTACACCATGACAGCACACCATATGCCAAATCTTCTTCAATTTCTACCCAAAAGATTTCCCTCTTTTGTACACATATATTGAACTTTTAGGGTGTCGGGCCAAATTATGGTTATGGTGCAACCTTGACTTCTCAGGAATACAAATTGGTATAGGTTGGAAATATCATATATGCCTTAATTTCAACTTTGAAGAATATCATGTTATTAAACGTTTGAATGATTTTTTACATTCCGGGTCATACTATTGCGTAGGAGCTCAGTACTAGAAGACAATATAGGATCAGGTGGCCCACTACGTAAAACTCGATAGAAAGCGGGATGAGTCTTATTTCCAAAAAGTCAATCAGATGAAATTACAAACATAGCTAAAATTTATTGAAATGGGCTAAGAATTGCCCTAAGGATTTTCAAATGCTTAATACCCCTGCTTCTTAATTTGATATATATTTTTTAAAACTATGAATATCCTTAATTATTTGTGAATTTCTACAAGTAGGGAAAAAGGCATCGATGTGCCATTCCTGCGCGGACCAACTTCTTTTGACTCTCATTGAACTATAGCCTGCTTGTCCCGAAGCCATTACCGAACCCACTGACACACCCGCTTTTTTAGCTGTAGAATTCAGTCTTAGTGGAACTCATAGGAGGACTCGGAGAGTGCAGAAAAATTTAATCCTAAATATGATGTTTCTTTGCACGGGCAAATACATCAATTGCTGTTTTCTACAATAAAATGTTGTGGGGTTGACGATTTACCTAACGAAAAATAAGTAGATTACCTAAAACATAGCCTTAACCACCCAGTTTACAAGTAACATTTGAATTAAAATTAATTCTTACATAGAAACCGCTACCTCGAGCTCCAAATATAAGACCATATATCCCTTTACGTGGGGGTTTGGAAAACTTTCCATCAAGGCTGATTGATGATATAATGCCAGTAGATAATGAGACTAAAACTATAGATATTGAGAAAGAAAGTGAGGAACTGCTAATAATAAAACATGACGTAAAGAAATATATCTATATACATACACAATTTGGGTTCAGTTGTTAAAAATCACTGATACCAATATTAAGTATAAACTATCCTTCCATTTGCAGCCGATGGAGCCCCCTTTTTTTCCGGCAAGAACTTAAGACCGTGACAAAGTGTTTGTTTTGTATGTTACTATTTTTAGGTGTTTCCGAATCTTTGTGGAACAAGAAGTCGTTTGACCTGAAATTTTTTTATTTCTTTTCAACTTATTATTATGCTTTTTATTTATAAGCTGATAAATAATAGAGTTTTGTGAAGGGAAATGATGGTTACCATATGTCACATTCTTAAGAGGATTTTTAGGCTAATCTTTAGTAGGAGTTAACATTTTCCTTTTGTGAAACAACTTTCATTAACTTTTTTTAAAAAACGGCAACAAAACACAAGCAAACAATATATTTAAAGCACGACATGCGTAACACGGGCATTTAAACCCTCGTAAACTAAGTAAAAGCTGTTTAGATAATAAAACATTAAAAATACAGATGAAATGTCTAATTCATCCCTGACTTATAAATGGTGTATATATATATATATATACATATAAAAAAAGAAAAGAAAAAAAGATAGCCCAAATGAATAATATGTAATTTCTTTTCTAAAACAAGTGATAAAAATATAAATAAATTGTAGGTTTGGTCATAATGAAAAAATGGCCGGGAAATGGAAGGCTCTTAGGTCTACATGAGATACTCATTTTTCTTAGTAACAAAAGCTAAAAGCCTAAAACAAAACAGAACACCTTAAGATCGAACGACGGTCTTTCAAAAAACCGTTATAGACTCGCCGAGCTTTGTCAAGCTTGACATTTGAATGCACTCGAGCTTATTCAGTAAATGAACACATACTGTGGCTCAAACACGACTCAACTAGTTTAAACTTGGTTTGTGTGGAGCGTTAAACGAGTGAGCCCAATAGCCCGGAGTGGCTCAACTTGTTTACACCCCTTAATTGATTTTTTTTGTCAATAAGTAATCTCTACGCTTTGATGTGATTGTCACAATGTGGTTGAACCTGTTTGTTGGTTTTACGTTCGGCGAGTTTCATTGTAGATGTGTGAAAGTCTATAAGTTGCAACTTCGTTCCATTTTTAATACTAAGGTTGTAAACGAGCCAAATCAGCTATTTATGAGCTAATACACCTCAGCTCGTTAAAATCTTGATTTAAGCGAAGTTTAAACGAGTAGTTGAGCTTGATTAATGATTATATTTAGAGTTTGTTTTATAAGGAGCTAGAGCTCAAACTTTCTAAGCTTTTTATTTACATCCGTAAGTAAAATAACATAGTACTCGTATATTGTATCTTAAACAAGATTACTCAGTTATATATTTGGAAATTAAAATAAGTAAAATAATTTACATTTTGTCATGCTGTTTATGAATACTTTATTTCACATTGCATTATTGTCATTTTTCTCTAAAGGCCATGTTGCATTGTCGTACATCAAAGATCACCATTCTATATAGAATTTAAATTATACAGTTTGAACATTAATTTTCTGAAATTATTACATGAAATTTAATTTAATAACATATATCACATTTCATTTTAAATAGGCTTTAATGGAAGAAGCTATTTATTTACATTTGCAAATGACATAATAGCTAAAGCAACTTTACCCACTTTGCAACACTTGGTACACCGGTGTTTACGGCAAACACCATATAATATCCCGGCGGTGCCACCTTTCCATCCGGTGGTGCCGTACAAGCAATCGTATACGAACCCAATCCATCAGGAATTGCACTTGAAACGGCTAATTTAATCAACCTCTGCCCTTGTGAAAACGAATGTGTTGCAAAAGGTGCACTTGCAATATTTACTTCAATTATCCCCACCACGGGTAGTTGTGTAGTCACTACTAAATTGAAACCACTTCCATAACGAACCTCTTCCGGGAATTTAAGAATTATCGGCCTTATATTCGCTTTTTCCGCCAACAAATATTCAGGGGAAAAAGCTTCAATTCGTAATTCTGTTGGGAATTCGGCATTAAACTTGTAAAAATAATGTGGATTGCTTCCGGCGATTAAAATTCTTCCATCCGGAAGCAAATTAGCCGTGGAATGATACATTCTAGGTATTGAACCGGGGTTTAAGGTCATGAACCTTAAACCCGCTGGTTCATTTGGTCTATACAATAATGGATATAGACATGGTTGAGATGCCATTTCAAACCCTTGTGTACCCGCTTGGGCTCCATTTATAATCAAAACCTCACCGGTTGGAAGCATCACCATATCCCCCATAATTCGAGTAAATGGCATGTCTTCCAATTCCCAAACTGGGTTTGGTTTCATTGCCTCAATTCGGCCACAACTACCATGAGCTGGAGTATCTGTACTCCTCTCGATAAACGCTCCATATTGTGCCCCGCCGCAAACCACTATAGTTGCGGCGGAATAATCCCCTGTCAGCGGGAGCATCACTGATGATCCTGCTGAGGGATAATTACGTGGGCCACCATCTAATTTCGGGTACTTTTGAACTACTTGATTTTTTTCAAAATCATATAACACAGCTATGTTGTTAGCAAACACAAATAAGTGCCCATTTGGTAAAAGATGGAGATATGGATATAGATTATCCATTTGAGTATCTTCCGTTTCTGCAAGAAATGGAAAATCCACCGCACCACCACCATGTCGAGCAGGAAAAAACTCGACAGTATTGGTAGCGCGGCCACCCACAATGATCACTGACCCATCAGGTAATATCTGATTAGTCGAATACCATCGACCTTGAGCTAAATGAACCTCATCAAGTTCCTCCCAATCACAAAACGACGTAGTATTACAAGGCACAAACTTACGTATCTTCCTAACCCCATCACGGTCGCCGCCGGTTTGAAGAAGCGTACCATCAGACAAAAACTGTCCGGAGGAACACCAAGTGTCGGTTAGAATCATAAGTGGTCGTAATTCTCGAGTACTAAGGTCTAAAACTGCGGAATGGGCATAACAGTCCTTCTTGAGCAGTGGATCTTGAGGGTTTACTCGACAACGCCCTTTCGGGAGGCGTTTTCGAGTAGGCCCAATGTTGGTCCTGTCAAGAAGGACCACGGTGTTAAACCGTGTCACGGCGGTGTGCATAGATGATATCCCGGCATTAGGGACTAGTAGTTCCCATGTGCCGGGAAGGTCAGCATGTGATAATTGGATAAGTAGTATGTGAAGAAGAAGAAAATAAAAGAAGGATGATATCATGGTTAATTGTGTGTTGTGTCACACAGTAACGTGGGAAGTGGAATTATGAGTGTGTATGTTTGTGAAATTTTTGTAATGTAATGTAACAAAGAGTACGAGTGCTGTCGGTTGGTTGTTGATATTGATAATGACAATAATTGTATATGTATGTGATGATGATGTTTACTTGCTTAAAGGATACTATACAAGTGTCCATGAGTAGTTTTAGTATGGTCCAATAAGTCAAAAATGGTTTCTCAGATAAAACTTTAAATGGAGAGCATAAATGGTATTTCTATTTCTATTTCTATTTAATAAGTTATATTGCATAAGTTATAAGTATTATTTTAATTTGTTGATGTCAAAGGTATTTTTGTTTATTAAAAAATTTCCAATAAACATTTGGCTGAATTTGGTATAATTAATGAAAACAGATGCGTCTTTGAGTGCTCTATCAAATTATATTGTTTATTCATATGGATCGCTTTATTGAAAAGTGATGAAGCATTGATTCCCTGCAAAAATATTCTTTTAAAAGCAATGATACATTCTTTTTAGAAATTATCTTTAAGATAATTGAAAATATTAATGTATGAAATGAAGAAATAAAATGAATGTATTACTTATGTCGAAATTTTAACTTAACTATATGTTTTATCTAAAACTTACAAATTACAATCAATGGTTGTTTTTTCCATCGTCATTCAAACTTACCCAGACTCCATAAGAAGACAGTCAGTCACCCAAAATTACCAATTCATTTGTGTATGATTGCCGGCCGTAATTTCTAAGCAAAACCGATTTTTTTTGTTTCACAAATCCGATTACTAATCATTTCCCCAAAATTAAAATAGTGCACGAGTAGGAACATGGCAACAATTGGATGGTACGGACATCGCAGAAGTAGCTTCTCATAGTGGTACAACTTGTTTTTGTTCATAAGACCAATGGCATTCAGGTTCCTTTGTTCATTTTCATGCAAACTACGAGTATTGTTATATCATTAAATTAATTCGATGATTATTAAGTACGAGTAATTGTTTGCTTTTGTGTAGTACTCTGTAATAGTTTGGTTTTTTTTAATTGTTTAATATAATAATAAAATAATATTTGTTCTTACTTTTATTCCCAACATATCGATTTTCGGGTTTTGTCATATGATATTAGCCAAAAAATATACATATTTGAATTATAGTTTTAGTGGTTTATATCCTTTAATTATTTGTATTTTAAGTTATTATTTGTGTTGAAATCGTCATTTAGTATTTCCATAAGCTTTTGTGCAAGTGCTTTGAGTGATCATGTCAATTTGAAATTTACGGATAAAATGGCTTAAAATGGCAATCAAGTGAAGCGGTTCAAGTCATGATAACTCGAGGCAGGCAGTAGGCGACAGCGGACAACAGAGAAAGGAGCAGATCGGCAGAAACAATTTTAGACGCACTCTTTCCCGAATTTTATCTTTTCTAACCGAAACCCACACACATCACAAAAACAACGCTTTATATTTTCCTTTATTGTGTTCTTCTTATTCCAACCTGAGCAACAAACCCAGCCCATGTGTTTATTTTCCTTTCTATTTGGGCCGTGAACAACCTAAGCCCAACATCAGTTTAGTTGCTGTTTTCATTTTGACCGCAGTCAAAGGAGGATAACGTATTTTGTATTTGCTAAAGGTGAGTAGGTGACACGCACAAATAATTTCAGTCGTTTATATATCTTGGACTTGCAACATTTTGAGCAACCAGTTGGTACAGCACAAACTCATTATTCCAGATATAAAACCCCTACTTTCATTTTTCTCTTTCTTTTCGTTATTTTTTTTTTTTATCATTTAAAGCACACATAGAAACTTCATATCACCATCACCCATCTTCACCATCAGTAAAGGAGTCATGTGGTGGTCACGGGTGGTCATGAATCCTTCAATTTCTATAAAACTCTATATTTTTAGTAATATTTTTTTATTATTTAATCAGTTTTAAGGTAATTGGCAACCCCTGACTAGAGTAATTGAAATTTGTAGTTTAACTTCGCACTCATTAGTATCATAAAATCTATTCGGCGACTCCAGGATAAAAATCCTGGCTCCGCCACTGTTCACCATAATTCCTTATTCTAGATCTAAAACTCACCATTTTTGTATCTAAAAATTAAAAAGTAACACTTTGATTTGAAGATTTTGGGTCTTTTGTATGTAGATAAACATTGAAAATACTTGCATCATCATTCATTCATTCATTGTTTTTTACGAGTAAGTTTTAATTTCTACTTTATTTTCACTTTGAATATGATTTACATATGTCTATGTGACTATGTGTGTACTTATTTATATTGGTGATAATGACTAATGATTCTTATATGTTTGTTTAAACGATTTAATGTTTCCCTTGATTGATTGTGGTTGATATGTTTGCTTAAACGATCTAATGATAATTTGTGGATTTTGACTTCTAGAGTTAAACTTTGACTAGTTAATGGTTAGGATTAGCATTATGGGTGAGTGTTATTTACAATTGACCAACTGGTTTGGAAATAAAGTACTCAATTGGTTTAAGACCATGCGTCTTTTTTTTCCCCTTTGAATAAGCTAAAACACACCTTAATTAGTGAAATTTTCAAAACTACTTTAACATGTATTTGTTATAAGATCTATAGATAAGAATGTATGGTGGAAGATTTTTGCATTCTAAATTATTATCTATGAGAAATAGTTTTTTTTAGGGGACTAGGGACTAACATAGTCGAGAGTGTGATACATTTTGATATACATATAATTATATAAGATTTGTAGTGAAAGTGGAATATCTCACATGATCATCTTTATATGTCTAATGTATTAAATGAGATTTTTCACTTCATGTCTTTGCGTTATTGATGTCAAAGTGACACAATATGAATATGTTGAGGCGAGAACAATTTAGCATCCTTACAATGCTTGGTCAAGATTTATGAATCAATAGCTTCTTAAGGTATTTACTTTCTTTTAATTGTACTATTAATTTTGTTTCAACAACAAAACTATAATGTGTTACATGTCAATATTCTCCATGGATCATTACATATAAAGATATTTTCATTATGGAGTTATCTTATGACATCATATATTCATATGATACTTTTATTTTCAAGAAAATGGCTGAGGAGGAACATAATATCAAGGAAGAATTTGTCTATATTTTCGGATCTTATATGGGTTTTATTAAATTTGAGTTGGCTCAAAATTAATATAATAGGTGGGCCTTGTGTTTTTTATTTTATTGATCTATGTCATATGACACATGTATGCAATGTGAATGAATGGGTGCAAGTATCAATCAAAATAGAAGCCTGTACAACTTTGGTTTCTACATTCTCACATTTGAAACTAACGATGTAGGTAAACTTCTCGTTGATAGATTAAAATCAGTTTTTTTGGGGTAAACATCAATCTTTACACCTCGAGAAAGGGATTCATCTATTTCCCTTTTATAAATTGCATTGGCTTCGCCAACATTCCTCACCATCCTTTTGCAAGTTTTGCTCTTACCAGCTCCTAGTATATGATAGGAAGAATGATAGTTCCGTTTATCCCTTTTTTTCATTTCGAATATTTAAGGCGTTTGTTATTGATATTCTTATTTTCCTTGGGGATTAAACTCGTGTCAAACATATCCGATATGTAATATTCAGGTTCGATGACAATCACAAGACCTTGATCGTTTGCCTTCACATAGTTGATATGCCCACAACCGATAAGAAACATGTTAACACGAAACCTCTTCTCGTCTAAGATCGGTTTGCCTCGTATGTTTAAATGTTCGGTCGTTTTCATCATTGTCAATAAGGACCAACGGGGACCAATCGGGGTGTGACTTTTCTAACCTTGTCGCAACTTAGGTGATGTGTGGACACGCTATTGAAGTACTAAACTCTACTATAAATCCCAAATCTGTGTCCGCACCAATATGTTGATGGTTCAATGATATCGGGATTTATAATCCCCACACAAAACTTGCTTTGATATCAAGTGGCATCTTTCTCATCAACAGGTCCAAGCAAGTTTGGCGTAGGGATTATTAAGCTTGATATCATTATGCAATGAGTAAACATAATTGATGTCGATGCACATCTGGGATTTATAGTAGAGTCTGGTACTCAATGGCATATCCACACAATACCGGAATTGCGGCAAGGTTAAAAATGTCACACCCTGATTGGTCCGAGCGGACCTTAGATCAGCAATGATGACAACGACCGGTCATCTAAACATACTAGGGAGACCGATCTTAGGACAAGAAGAGGTTTCCTGCTGACATGTTTGTTATTTGTTATGGGCAATGAACTATGTGAAGGCAAATGATCTCGTTCTCGTGTTTGACATTGAATTTGAAAATTACATATCTCATATGTATAACATGGGTTTAATCTCCAACAAAATTAAGAATATCATCAACAAACAAGTTAAATATTCAAAATGAAAAAAATAAAAATAAAGGAACAACTCAACTATTCTTCTTTCTATCTTATAGTAGGAACACGTGACAACAAAACTTGCAAAAGGACAATAAGAAGTGTCGATGAAACGAATGCATTTTATAAAATAGATTAATCCCTTTCTCGAGGTGTTAAGGTTGATGATTCCCCAAAAAATTTCAAATTTAAACTGCCAATGAGAAACTCACCTACATATTTAGTTTCAAATGTGAGAATATGAAAACCAAAGTTGTACAAGGTTGTCTAACATGGATATCATGTAACCATCCTTTAAAATGTACTCGCTCGTGCCAAAGCGTCTAAACATGTTTATAAGTTCTAATTACTTACACTGAAAATACATTCAAAAATATCTATAATCCTTATTCGTCCAAGATACGTCAGGGAATATCAATAATCTTCATTTGTCCAAAAAATATGTTCGAAAATATTAATAGACTTGTCTATTCAAAAATGTATCCAAAATGCTAGAATATTTGCTAGGAAAGTACAAAAAGAACTATTGTGGTATATATATTGTTGCTCTAATAGTCCAATGAGTTTGAGTTATAACCAACCCACGTTAACTTTTTCCAGAGAGTTTTTTATTGGAACTATCACAAGCAAACAAACTTTTCAAGCCTAAATAGTATTTCCAATATTTGATTAACGGTGATAAAACACCCATATGTACGATGTCGGTGTGTATTAGTGTATATAATATATTGCATTTACAATTTTACATATACATATCTCAATGCATGTCATGGAATTCTCAACATTGAGTCTTTGACTACACATTTTATCGAGCGCACTATTCATATATTTTCATTGTGAGTTGTTTAGGCAAGAATCTTTCCAAACATGAATAGAAGCTATACAACACATATCTATAAAGAAAAAGCATGCACTATGTATAGCTTGCAAATCAAAGACTCGCCAAAAAGAATCTAAGGCTGCTTCCACCCTCTGCCATTTGGAGGAAGAAAGCCTATTGCTCACCGTTTGCCAGGAAAAAAAAAGTAGCCACCACTTAGTCGGAAAAGGAAAATGACCGTAACCGAAAGGTCTTAGGGATCGGACCACAAATAAAATGTGAAAATATACATGTGTATATATACATATTATTTGTATGTGATTCTTTAATAAATCTGAGCCTATATTAATACCTAACATATATAATATTATGCTTTTATGGAGATTCAAGGGAAGAAAAAAAGTTTCAAAAGAGCTTAATGATCTAAAAAACATTAATTGGCTTGTATGCACATACAAATCAGAATTTGGCTTTGTTGGTGATCGATTGTTGAGACACAAAGACCTTTTTGTTTCGTTCCCACGGATGGTGCAAATGTTTGAGCTTGAAATGCCGGGAACGATACGGGTTTAACTGTGACAACCATCGCACTCTTGAATATTTTTTTTAGTGAACCTAATGCGGCGATGATTGTCCTAGGGTGGGGATAATATGTTTATCATGTGCTCTAGAAGGATGAAGAGTAAGTTAGATTGGCTTACTTATTTGTATGCTTGTCATGCAACACATTTTATTTACATAATTTGTATGTATAAGATTGGATTGCATCCAATATATAATAATTAGTAATTATACAGTGCGAAGTTCACTTGTTTTATAAGAGAGCGAGTGTATTTAACATTTTTTTTTGAACGGCGAAATTTTTTATTAACTAAAGAACACTCTAGCAAGGTACTAGAGGTCTAAAATACAAATATACAATAGTTATAGTCTAAACTTGTTAAAATATATGGTTTAGCAATCTTAAACTTGGATTATATTTTCGGTTAAAGTGTATTGTCTTATGTTTTGTGTATGAGAAATATTGCAAGTAATTTTCCAAGGACTGAAGTTGACAAGTTATAGAAGATTGGTGGCAGATGATTTAAGAGAAAGAAATACTTTGAGAAGAAGTGATAAAGAAGAAGAAGTAGAAGGGTGCTTAGTGAAAGTCTCTTGCCTATATGTACAAGACGATTAATCCATTTAGGGTTAATCTCTCACAATACATTTTCTCTCATATATTCATACAAAATTTGTATCTATATTTTCAGTCTGTATCATACGATAATCTTGATCGTATTGTTCTTTATTTCATATTATGTAATTCAATCTAAACATATTAGTTTAGATTGATTATTAATCGTAATTGATTCTAATAAATAATACTAATAATAAATAAAGGCTAATCTAGCCGTTTAAATATGGTATTGTTCTTCATATTGTTAGATTATTCTATTTTTCGAACATGGTATCAAAGCCAAGTTCTTGGTGCTCTGATTTGATTGTTGCTAATTAGGGTTTTTTGATTTGGGCGTATTTCTTTCAAAACCCTAATCTGTGAAACCCTAATTTTTCGATCCGTTTTGTTCCGCTGCAGATCTGGATATAATCCTGATTAATTCTTTGACTAAGCGAATCAAAGATTAATTAGGGTTCTTCTCTTAATCCTGATTGGATCTTTGACTAAGTGAATCAAAGATCAATTAGGGTTCCGTCTTCCGAAAGCACTGTTTGGTTTCTTTTTCCCTTTATTTTTTACGTTATTATCTGGTTCTATTTGTCTTTGTGTGTTCTATTTGTTTGTTGTTTTCTTCAATATTGCTTGATTATCTGTGTTCTTATTTGTTCTGGTAAAGATGCCGGATGAAACTCCACCTACTGGGGTGGGTAATAATGAAGAAACTCTTATTAGCAAACTTGATTTTAGTAATCCTCTTTATCTACATCCAAGTGATACTACTAATACACCTTTAATCAGTTTCAAACTTAAGGGTACTGAGAATTACAATGTGTGGAGTTGTGCTATTAAATTGACCTTAGATACTAAGAATAAAACCTGTTTTATTGATGGTTCTGTTGAAAAACCTGATGATGATGATGATGTGCTTGCTAGTCAATATGATAGGTGTAAGGCAGTTGTTCTTTATTGGTTACTTGGTTCAATTTCTGAGGAATTATATCTAGGTCAAATCTTCTCTACTGATCCTGCTGTTGTTTGGAAAGAATTAAAGGAAACTTATGATAAGATTGATGGCTCTGTGACTTATAATCTGCATATTAAAATAAATTCTCTGAAACAGAATGGTATGCTTGTATCTGAATACTATCATAAACTAAATTCATTATGGAAACAATTTGATGCCCTTCTGAAACTGCCTGCATGTACATGTAAAGCTTCTAAAAGTATAACCAATCATAACAATGTGATGAAACTTATGCAGTTCTTAATGGGTTTAGATGATTCCTATGCTAATACTAGAAGTATGATTCTTACTACTGAACCTTTACCTAGTGTGAAAACTGCTTTTGTTTTAATATCTAGAGATGAATCTAATAAAGTTGTTAGTCATGTTGTTCTGCTCCTACTTTCTCTTTTACAAATGAGCAGATGATGAAGCTAATGAGTCTTATCAATGAAACCCCTTCTACTTCTTCTAGTATTTCTCCAAATGCCAATATGACAGGTATCATTTTTAATGCTAATGCCTTTTTAAATGAAAATTTTGAGAGATTTTTTAATAATCAAAGTATTGTTCATAAAATTTTGGGATGACATATGGACTCTGGTGCTAATCAATACTTAACTAGTTCTGAACAAGGGTTGTTTAATGTTGTGGATATTTCTGATTTAAATTTGTCTGTTGGTCATCCAAATGGAACTAAAGCTAGAATTACTAAAATTGGTAATTTAAGATTGTCTTCCAATATTGTTTTGTTTGATGTGCTTATTGTTCCTGGTTATTGTGTTAGCTTATCATCCATTAATAAGTTAGCCAGAGATAGCAAGTTGAGTGTTAATTTCACTGAGTTTAAATGTCATATTCAGGATTTGAGGTCAAAGGCAGTCCTGGGGACTGGTAGTGCGCAAGATGGTCTCCACATGTTTGATGAACCTTCTGCTTGTGGTAATTTTGTTTCTTGTAATGCTATTATCTGTTGTGAATCTCAAACTGTGTGGCATTGCAGACTTGGTCATCATGCAGACCAAGTCTTACATGTTCTTAAAAATGACTTGAAACTTAATGTTAATTCTGAGTCTATTCCTTGTGAAGTTTGTCATAAAGCTAAGCAACATAGAGAACCTTTCAATCTAAGTGAACATATAACTAAATCTCTTGGTGATATTATACATCTTGATTTATGGGATCCTTATAAAGTTACTAGCAGAGATGGTTATAGGTATTTCTTAACCATTGTTGATGATTACACTAGGGCTGTCTGGCTTTATTTACTTGAGTCTAAAGAGGAGGTTTATGAAAATGTTGTCTACTTTGTTAAACTTTTGAATAATCAGTTTAAGAAAAATGTCAAAGTGTTTAGAAGTGATAATGGGTTAGAATTTGTTAATAACATAATGAATGATTTCTTGAATGAAAATGGGATAATTCATCAAACTTCTTGTGTTTATACTCCTCAACAGAATGGGTTAGTTGAAACGAAACATAGACATCTTTTAAATGTTGTTAGATCTCTTATGTTTCAGGGGGGAATCCCTCTAAATTTGTGGACTGAATGTATTCTATCTGCAGTTTATATCATTAACAGGCTTCCTACCAAGGTTCTAAATGGAAAA
>JANDBE010000047.1:23539681-23550098 GCA_024320915.1 Erigeron philadelphicus | reverse complement strand
TCTATGATGATACTTGTATGCATCCATACGATGTGACGATGATAGAGGTAGTATAATGGGGAGTCAAAATGAGGACATTTTTAGGAACAGGCCAAAACAGATTGGGTCGAAGCCTAGCTAGGTATTGGGAGGTGAGATGTAGACCGTCATATCGAGTAGACAGACTCTTCCAAACAAAGTGAAAACAAAGACTAAACCAAATAACAAATTTGAAGTTTTATAGATGCAAAAGGAGATAACACAAGTTCTTCAACTAGTCTTTTGCATGTTATTCAAGTTTTACAAACATCATAATTCATAAGCATTGTTCAATTATTGGAAAACTTGGAATATTGTCTTGCAAGCAGTTGCTGTTCTAAAACCAAAAAAAAAAAAAAAAAAAAGTTATGTTGAGATCTTATACGAATTTGTATAGTTTCGATTGCCATTGAAAATGTGGTTGCCACCATTGATGAATTCCATGAGCTTTCTTGAAATCCTCAGACGGACTAAGGTTCACCGTTACATAAGCAGTCGGTAGAAGATGCAGGGGTTCCGAGTCCCTCCCCATTGTACCGGAAACTAGACTTCCTATTGAATGCCTAGTAGCAATCCTTCCTATTTTCCCAACTCCTATCCCTTCCATCTTTTCTCTATGCTGGAAATACCCAATGTACTCGGCACAAATCGGGTCTGATGGATTAACAAACACATAAGGCGTCCATTCAGATAACACATTAAATGGATCCTCGTCAGGATCCTTTCGGTCAAGTTTCATTGCTGTTGCTATTCCGGCTGTCACAAGACTTCCAACAATACGAACGCCATGTTTCACTTTTTCATTTTTTATTAGCTTCTCGATTGGAACTGAAAAGAAAGGTGGATTGAATAGATAGGTCTCGAGTTGAAATCGAGATTTTGCCATGTTTCTCCCAGCCAGCATTGCTATTGATGCGCCTAATGGGTCGCGTTAAAAATGTACATGAGTTTTTGCCTTTCAAAATAAGAAAGAAAATAGCAAAGAAAGAACGAAAGAAAGAAATGTGAACCTAAAGAGTGTCCAGCTAACCACACACTAGTCGGGCCTACATTCTCGACCGTGCTTGAAACAGCTTCGAAAGCAGTACGAAATCGAGGGCTATTTTCAAGTTTATCAAAGATACATTTCATGTTTAGTCTCATATCTTCGGATTTCGTGAGAGATCTCGTTATTGTTCCACGAAAAGCTATGACATATCGTGGAGGGAATGGTCTAGACTGAAAGAAAACAGGATGTGCATATTTGAGCTCATAAATAGCTCCAAAGAAAGACAAATCGCTCTCGTCTACTAGAACATGGTTCAACTGAAAATGAAACCGCTCCCACCATTGCGAAGCATGGGCATGGTTTTCGTTCCCAGTGCATCCTCGTTGGCGATCTCGTTCCAAAATGTAGACACCTTGCACTAGGCTCGCAGCAAGGGATCTTCGATGGAATGTGTTTCGCCTATAATGTGTTTCGTCTATACATCAATTAAAGCATATCTTTCAAGTAACAATTCATAAACAACTTAACATAACATACCAGTCGAAAGAAGTTAGCAGGTGCAATGGTCCTGAAACATTAAATATTTCGCGGGGTGAGGCCATGATGAGTCAACTTGAGCTTGATGAATGGGGTTAGTTTCTTATGTGAATTTACATACTGCTGCTGCTGTCGTTAAGAACTTAAGATGATATGATATACATACAAATATACATGATCAGAATTAAAATTACAAAAGAAAATGGAAATATGACAGAAGGTAATGTGGTCTATGATATATTGAAATTTAGTAGTGATTTACATGTATCATTCAACAACATTTTAATTTTAAAGAATGTGTATAAACATAAGAATCAGTTTGGTGTTGACTTTGTTTGTGCCTTAACTTGGTGTTGACTTTGACTTTGCATATCATTTGCATACTCTATTTCTGAAATGGGCTGGCATTAATTCATTTTGACGTAATATAAAATGAAATATGTACATGGCTACTTTTTTATAGCAGAAGAACCATTACAACTAATCAATCCCAAAAAATCCGCTTAAATTCAATCGAATTGAAAGCCCCAATTTAATCAAATCCTAATACGAATATAACTTGGTCTCACAAGTAAAAAGTTAAAAGTCTGAAACAAACGCTAATTAGCTAAATTTTATCAAACTTACAATTAGGTATCAATTAACAAATTACACAAAAAAACATATATGATTTGATTGATTAATAAATAACCACTTCCTCGGAAAAAAAAAATTAATTTTGGGGTGGGTGATTCATCAGATAACGAACTCGGGTTTTCTCAAACTAGTGTTTGCTGTACATTTAGGCCACATAATCTTGGGTTTTAGACATGACAATGGACCAATTTTTTAGTTAAGCATCTCTCACTCACAGCAACTTAACTCACTAATCGCTTAACCAGACCTCCATTGACTCAAACCTGCTTGGACTAATCGGTGCAATAAAATGACAGGTTCATATTAAACCTATCGACTCAGTATGCACATAAAAAATCAAAACAAGCCACCTCCCGATGAATGAGATAATGCTTAATCAGTCTAGCAATGATCACATTTCAGATTTCTGCAAAGACAGAATCTGAAATAGGTCTTGATTCTTCATTACACCAAATATATAGAGGAGATGATTTCCTACCACACAAATTAGTCTAAACAATAACAAACTTGACGATAATCTCTGCCATTGGGGAGGCGATGGAGTTTAACAGCTTGCTTTCAAGCTTAGATTTCTCATTTTCATTTCTCTCGATCACACTTGACGATAACCTTTGCCATTGGGGAGGCTCGATGAAGCTTCAACAGCTTGCTTTCAAGCTTAGACTTCTCATTTCCATTTCTCTCTATGGACGAGTTGAGTAGAATATAAATAATCATTAGCATGGGGGAACAAGCCAGTATATGCTCAATCAAACACACTTCATTTTCGAAACCTTTTATTGATCCTAACGTCACATTCTGAAGCTGCAGCTGCCTCATTGTGCTGCAGTCTATCTCCGGAAGATTTAGGGAGCAATTAATTGCACCCCTCTCTCAATTAGAATATAGGTACTGGACCATTAACAAACGTCCTTTTCTATAAGAAACTTACCAATAGGAAGGATGAAAAGGACCATCTTCTGACATGTAAAATGGTTTACATAATTGTGAAAGGGTAGGACTTCACAGATGCACAGTTTGTATTATTTGAAATTAGACAATCAGCAAATGTACAAGTGTAAAGTTTTGAAACCAACTACAGTATAACTTACTTTGTGATACGTTGTAGATGATGTTAACTTTCAACTTTTCATTTTATTTAGCACATATTACAGTGTACTATACAATATACTACATTATGTACAAAACATGTAAATTATTATATTATGGTATTTGACAACAAAGTGAAATTATGTTTTTGATGAAATGGTTAAAAAGGAACAATAGATAATATTATATCATTTTTTTAATCATCAATATTAATACAAGTTTTCACACCTCCTGAACTACGATTGGGAAATTTAAGCTGATTGTACACATTTTGTCTATGCAAAAAAGGAGTTTCCCATGCCCGATCAAATGCGTTGCTAGACCATAGTGGATGAGTAGGAGGTATCGGAAAATCTCCTTGAAGTACGAATCTTACAAAATGGTTAACATTGACGAGTGCAATTACCCAAATATCATGCGGTTGCGAATTTGGTGGGCTACTAAAAAGTGGTAAAAATGTTGTCTCTTCGTTGTTGCTTAAAAAAACAACAACTACATTATACCTTGAAGCAATTAGTAGCCCCATGAATAACATTTCCATCCAATGTACTTCAGGTGCAATTCCCTCCTTAAAGTAATTTAGTGCATACTGAATTGCTTGTGCGCCTTCTTTGTTAAACATGTGCTCGTATGTTGTATTATGCACATATAACTCCCCCAATAAATCCATTCGAATTTGACGCCATGTCTCTTGATGATGACCCATGCATACAGCTGTCGCTCTAAATCCACAATTTCCATCTCCCAATACATTCTGCACCTGTGTGATATATGGAAGAAACATTTCAAATCCTTGGTTAATTAAAAAAGTTGTATTGTTCATGGTTGGATCTACATTGTACGGTGGAACTAGACACATATAAGCATTTGGATCTTGATCTTCCGGTTCTTCATTTAAATCGAAAAAGTTGGGTTGGGGTTGGGGTTTAGGTTGGGGTTTGGGTTTGGGTTTTTTCAAGCTTGGACGTCCCCGGTTATCTTTGTGATTTTCGGGTTCACCAATTGTTGAAGAATCAATATTAGCCTTCCTCCAAAATTCATTATCAACATCTTCCACAACAATACACGGCTGAAGATCAAGCTTTCTCCAAAAAGTATCCACAGACTGTAGTGGAATAGGCTCATTTGCATTGAAATGCAATATTATCTCATGTGCGCATGGTAAGCCGTGACTCGATCTCAACTGACAACCACAATTCTCAAAACTTAAACCAAGACCATCGGGTCTGTTAAGTTCTTTAAAGATTTTTTCTAAAGCAACTTGTGAAACAAGGCCCCATAATTCTTGAAAAAGTGGAATGTTGATCTTGTGCTTTCGAAAAATTCTGCTTCTTTCAATGCTTTCTTTGATTAAAGTATATTGTGAAAGCACCACCTTATCTATAAATGAAACCAATGTGTCTAGTCTTGCTTGAGATGTACCCAAGTATAACTTTACTTTGGCATGCTGACCCTCAACCCTGTTGGTTGTTGAATTTCCAAAACTGAGATATCTGTCTGTCTTGAGAGACACAAACTTGTCTTCATATTTGTTCAACCAAGTATTATGCAAATATCTTAGGACACCTAAAAGTAAAAAAAAAAGTAATGAAAAGAATGTAATATTAAAAGTCACATAATTGTAAATAGTACTCGTAAAAAAGAAATCAATATTAAAAGAATCATACCCGGATGAGAGAATAATTTGACTTGAATATCTGAGTAGTGTTTATGGTATTCTTCTTTTGTTGGAGCTTTCACAAATTTGTCCCAAGAGTACTTAAAAGAATCATACTCCTTCTTCAATTTAAAACTTGGTCTACAATGTTTGAAAATATTTTGACCAATATGCCATCTACAAAGTAACTTGTTGGCATTTGGAAATATCTTGTCACATGCACTCATGAGACCCAAGTCTCTATCTGTGATGATAACACGAGGAGTATAGCTTTTGTCAATGCACATTTTAAGACATGTTAATGCCCATATAAAATTTGCTTTCCTCTCTCTATCTAACAAGACAAATGCTATAGAAAACGTCTTGCTGGTAGAAGTAACACCAACAATCTCGAAAAGAGGCATATCAAACTTGTTTGTATTGTAAGTAGCATCCATCAATAAAATATCGGGATAAGCAAGCCATATTTTTAGTGATATCGGATGTACCCAAAATAATTCTTCCAACTTGTTGGTTGAATCATTTGTACGATACTGAAAGTGATATCTCTTTTCTTGTAAAAAATCAAAGACAACTTGAATTGGGGTTCGACCGTCATGGTCAGCCAATCGTACCATTTGTTGGGCATTATAGATGGTATTGTTTGTAGACACATTATTCTCATCCAATACCTTCAGTGTTGAAAGAATATCACGTGCTTTCATATTCTGACTAGTCATTGTTGCAACTAAACTAGTTTCATGACTAGTCAACCTTTGTGCAAATGGATGACCCTCCATGAACAGTGCAGGTTCATGATTATGTTCATGACATTTCACTGTTAGCACCCATACATCATTAATTTTATAATACTTTCCCACTAATTCAAATTTGCAATCAATTTTTTTTGTTTGAGTGTCTCTAACAACAGGATTAGTACTTCTAGACACACCGCCACGATCACATATAAGTACAATTTTAGAAAGATAACCATTTTTTTTCTTAGATCTTTTGGTTACAAGAACGTAACCATGAGAGCGTGTCACTTTTTGTGCCCATTCTACTAATTCTTGATTAGAGTTAAACACCTGTAAATATCATATAAGTGGTTTGTTATATACATAAACAAGTATTTTAAAGCAAGTATTCGTGATGTATAATATAGAACAATCTATATAAACAATAATTACACTAACTATAATAAATATAAAACAATCTACATAAACAATAATTACACTAACGATAATATAAATTGTTAAGATAAAATAATGAATAGTTACTATAAATATAAAACAAGTATTCTTGATGTATAATGTGAAACAATCTACATAAACAATAATTATACTAACTATAATATAAATTATGAAGATGAAAGATGATACATACCTGTTGGGTTGAAAATTCTGATTCATTCGTCATTTGTTTTTTATTGAACAATCTACAGAAACAATAATTACACTAACAATCTACATAAACTATATGATCAAGTTTAACGAACTTCTTTTCTACTTCTGTTTTTTTTGTTGGATTAGTTTGTATGTTTGTGTAGAAGATATACAAATATATAATAGTTGAAACATTTATTACAAAGTATATTTATTACATAATAAATAGACTGTCAAAATATCATACGAATCTATTACTATTTTTGTATAAAATCAATGTCACTTTATTAAAAACATATTTATTACTTAACTTAATTTATGAAAACTGAATGAAGTATTGTCCTAACTTTTCTTTTCCTCACTTTTCCTACAGAACCTACAAAATCATATCATTATTTTGTATAAATCTAATGACAATTTCTAAAAGTGCATTTGATTTTAACTCGATTTGATTCTCATAAATAACACCTGACATTTCATACAAATGTATAAAATTAATGACCTGACAAATTTATACAAAGTTATAACCAATGTTTTAAAAGATTGTTTCATTAATGTAACAATAGAAATAGAGATGTATATGTCACTATTCTTAAGTTTTGTGCTCATTATTAATTTTATAATCATGACAAAAACAACTTTCTCAAGGTGGTCCATTTTATGTTGTGGTCCATAGTCCATTTTATGTTATGCTCCATTTTATGTTGTGGTCCATTTTATCTTGTCACGTCACATGTATCTTGTCTACAAAGGAAATGTATTTTTGTTTTTTCAAGACAGAAAGTTTAAAAAAATGAGTGGTTTGTTTTATTAGATAATATAGATAACTCAAAGCGTATTTTTATTCAAATGATTGTGAAAAAGACAAGCTTTCCAGCTGATTTGTTGGTGCTAGGTTGTTATGCTAGTAACAATGGTTACATACAAGACATGGCCCTATATGCTAAGTTATATCAATACAAAAATTCTGGTCATGTATTTACTTTGTAGACATTCCTCGCCAGTAACGATGTGTGCATTGTCATAGTCACGAGGCTATTATCCTTACCTCTCCCTACAACAACAATTTTAGACTATGGACCACAACATAAAATGGATCATCTTGAGAGAGTTGTTTTTGTCATGATATGATGATGATGATAATAAATAGACTGTCAAAATATAATACGAATCTATCACTATTTTGTATAAAATCAATGTCACTTTATTAAAAACATATTTATTACTTAACTTAATTTATGAAAACCGAATGAAGTATTATTCTCACTTTTCTTTTCCTCACTTTCCTGCAGAACTTAAAAGATCTTATCATTATTTTGTATAAAACTAATGACAATTTATAAAAGTGCATTTGTTTTTAACTGGATTTGATTCTCATAAATGCCACCTGACATTTCATACAAATGTATAAAATTAATGACCTTTCATATTGGGAGTACTTTGGATATTCTATGCATCACCAACATAAGGAACTTCACAAACCAAAACATTTTGAGCGTGTTTTTTTTGTATAATAGGTTTTAAGTTCTATATATGCAATTGTAATCTCATTAATGTCGATGGTTATGAACAATTTACTGTTCATAACCATCATTTATATAAGCTTATGCAATTATTGAACAACTAAACATTTGGTTGGATTGGTTTCGGCTATTACCCTTAGATTTGTTGTTCGCGGGTTCGATCCCCATAGTGGGCTTTTTTTTTTATATTTGTTTTCTTTATTTTTTTTCTTTCAGACAGATTGATATTTTGCTGCCACGTGCATATTGACTCACCCAATATGTTTCTTATTCCCTTCTTATCTTTTACCCATTCTATTCTTTACTTCTTTCTTCTCTTTTGCATTTGTCTCTATCTCAATCACATACTTATTACCTGCCTTATGCCTTTTCCTGTCTACTAATAGGTAATTCCTCTTTGTTTTATTTATCCGCTAAAAACAAGGTTTACATGCCATTGCTTTTTTTTTATATATTATACAACCTGTGTTTTTTTATCCTTTATTTTGGGGTTTTTTAAGTTAACAAAAGTTGATATTACTTGGGGAAAATGTATCCCTGAATTTGCAAAGATTATATAAAAAAAGTGGCTGACACCTTGATAGCTTAAAGCTATAAACACTATGAAGAAACTACGTACGTTAGGCGCAGTACATGTAAGGATTTCTTCTTCTTTCTTTTTTTTGCCAGGAGCCAATCAATATTGGGTGCTTTATCTTCATCAGGTAATGTTTTTGTATTTCATAGTTTTTGATGTATCTCATTAATCGGTTAACCACAAAGAAGGTTTTCTTAAGAGACTATTAGCATTAGGTGGTGTTTTTCATCATTATTTTATAGACACAAAAGATGATACTTCATGAATCACTATTTTGTTGATATTTATCTTTAAAGGAGAACATTATTTAGTTCATCAGAGGTGCTTGAAATTTTTAAAATTACATTTTTCTAACACACTATGTTGAAAGATTTCCTAATTTCAAGAAACGCAATTACTCAATTATACAATTACGCAAGAGGCACAAGCTTGATTTCTTTCTACATCAGTAATTACACAATCAGTTTTCAATTTACGCATTTTCACAAACAGGGGGTGTGTAAGTCGTAAGTAAGCAAACACTTTAACCTTAACTGGCTTTGGGTCATAGATTAGGTTATTAACCAACTGAAAAAGTTAAAAATTATCATTCTCCATTACTTATTTTTATAATAAAATGGTAGAATCAGATGCTTAAATTTGGTCATTCAAACCTTATGTGCATTGTTGACTTAAAAAAATAGGTTTCAGATTTGCTGGTTTGAAACACGTTTGCCTACTCGCGTTGTCTTCAAATCCCTGTAAGTAATTGCATAATCTTTTCAATTCTACTTTTGTTTGTAAATTAATGCTTGCATTGCTTAATTTTTAGTGCCTTTATATCTGCTAAATCGTCTATTGTTTTTGCGTACAAGTTTTTTAATTCTGTTGTTCTCTATGTTAAAGGAGTCTAATTTTGGTGCGTGTACCAATATTTTGAATGTTTTAAACGTTATCAGCCTTTATTTCTATTAGCTGCACAAAACCTTCTTTGTTGATTCCGATATGCAGTCAGTCAGACCTTATAACAACAAGCGTACACGTGAAATTTCTAAAGAAACTACCGGCCCATCGGCTTCCAGAAATGTTGCTTATACCGGTCAACAATCACGTCGTCAAGCCTCTCGACGTGCATCTATCTTAAATAACAACTTCAGAGTCCTTTCATCTGCACAAGGAAGTTCCTCATCAAATCCATTGGGTCTCAATGTAGGCTTACACTCTCACTCTGTAGACCAATGTTTTCTTTCTCCTGAATATATTGATATTGGAGATTGCACAAATGTGTGTGAATATTGTGGAGATTTGTTTTGGTTTGACGAACGAGTTTTGTCTACACCTTCAGGGCAGCGCCCTGTATACACAGTTTGCTGTAAACGTGGAGCTGTGTCAATTCAGTTTCTGGTAGACCCACCCGATACAATACGCCGTTTATTTCAGGACAACCATTTTATGAACAATATACGTGCGTATAACTCCATGTTTTCAATGACCTCATTTGGAGCAAAAGTAGATGACCCAGTCAATAAAGGGAATGGGTCATATGTGTTTAAAATTACAGGCCAGATTTCTCATTGGCTAGGTTCCCTTTGTCCTCTACCTGGTGAACGTCCTAGGTTCTTGCAGATGTATATTTTTGACTCTGAGAATGAGGTATCAAATCGTCTCAGTGCTTTTCCTACTACATCCCGCCATGAGCTGTCTCCTGAGGTTGTTTATGCTTTAGCATCTACACTGAACCAAACTAATGAATATGTCCGCCTATTTAAAAGTGCTAAAGATTACTGCCAAATGCCCAACAAACCTGATTTCGTTATCAGGCTTCATGACTATCATAGGCTCAAGAATTACGGCCTTCCTACTCCTGGAACCCTAGGTGCAATAGTTACCGACGAAGGTTCAGCTTCTGAAGACTTTGATATTGTTGTGCGTAGCAAAGATAACACACCTCATAGAGTTAGCAAACTACATCCCGCATATATGCCATTACAATACCCACTTCTATTCCCACATGCTGAACAGGGCTGGTCACCAGCACTTCAACTTGCT
>JANDBE010000047.1:23304678-23315400 GCA_024320915.1 Erigeron philadelphicus | reverse complement strand
GTTTCGGTACATGAATAGAAAGTAATTAAGGTTGTGGTAATTGTGGCGATGGAGTACACATCAACAGCGTATAATTTGGAATAACTTATCCATCCATTTGTTTTGTATATAGAATATTTATGATTTGGAATAACTTATCCATCCATTTGTTTTGTATAGAATATAGATATAGATATTATGGGCTGGTGTTGGTGGGGCCTAATAACTAATTTATGAATTAATGCTTCCAAGTCTACCAAAAACTAAACAGATAAGTTTTGCTTACGTGAAAGCAAAGACAAATCGATCAAAAGTACCATCAATTAATTTAACAATCTTAAAACTTATATTTATGTTTCATTCACCATTATAATCCAAAGTTTTCGTACCAAAATCACCATTCTTTATTTTCCCACCTTCATAAAGGAGCACCAGTGATATATCTATTTATTTTCTTCCATTTAAACTACCCAATCTTCAAGCCGTCTCTAACTTTGTATCTATCTATTGACTGTATATGTATTGAACTATTGAAGTAAGTGCGTTATATTGTTTTTTTTATATCATCATGTCTTTGGTTTCCAAGTTAAGCTCTAGTTTATAACCATGTTTGATCACATAAATTCTTTTTGTGTGCCTTTAATTTGAGATCATTATATGTATAATGACACATTTGATTGCTTATATGCATTTGTTATACTTCAGTTAGGAAGTTTGAAATAGTTCTTTCTGGGTTGACTTCATTTTTTACGATCAATGTTTCTTTTTCTTTTTCTTTTTTTTGTTGTTGACAATTTTAAGTTCCCGTAAGAAAGTAATAATGAGCTCTTGGTCTAGTAGTTCAATAAGTGGGGGCTTTGTCTTTCTAGGAGGTTCATTTGTTGGATTGACTTAGTAAAATTTGTCCTTTACCATGACTCGTGTCTTAATGCAAATTATTTTACCATGACTCAAATACCCATATTGGATAAATTAATTGTTTGCTATTGGGCAAAAAGGTAAATTTTTTACGTAACCTTTTTCTTTAAAGAAAAAGAATGAAGATTTAAAATTATGCAAGTTATGCTAATCTAATATTCAAACATTACATTCTTTTATGCATCCATAACTATTTTATCTCAAACTTATACTCATAAATACTATCTATAGGTAGAGTTAAGTTGTGTTTTATCTCAAACTGTTCAATCACATTCATTCATTTAGGTAACATGGGGCTGGTCAGGTTTTGATAATGTTTTAAAAAATGGATAAATGACCTGGCCCGTACTCAAAAAATGATCTTGTTTAACCTGAATCCATTCTAACCCGCTACTCTGCCATGTTGCTACCTCAACTCGAATGACTAAATGTACATTTATTTCTATTATTATTTGCTCTCCTATGGTTTATACTGGCTTGCAAATCAGATTTTTCATGTTTATGCCACAAAAATAAAATGGGCTAACTATCTATAGTTGTGCTTTTGATAGGATGAATATAGAATGCAACTAAGTTGGTTATTATCTTTTGGTTCCAAATGTTCCATTCTGTTATAATAGGAACATATTCACTCGTCGCTTGAACAAGTAATGGGTTCAAGCAATGTCATTCAAGCTCTCATACTTGGGCTTCTTATCGGGTGTTGCTCTTTCATTCAATGTACATCAATTTTGTCGGATACACAAGCAACTTTGCTTGTAAATGCTTCTCAAGGATCCACTAGAAAAATGCCGGATAATCTGTTTGGTGTTTCCTTTGAGGTATACATTTGTGTCTCATTAGTTGGAAACAGTCCAACTTCGTTTCTTAGCTGCAACAAGGTTCTTAAATTTGTGACCTAGGTTTCTTATCGAAAATTTACAAGTTTTTTTTTTCTTTCTCTTTTTTAGGAGATCAACAATGCTGGTGCAGGCGGGTTGTGGGCAGAGTTAGTAAGCAACAGAGGTACTTTATATAAATCGTCTAAATTTTGCTATTGTCGTCTTGAGAGAACTGCAATATTTCATTATTTTAGGAACTCTATTTAGGTTAGAGTTCGCTATAATCTATTATTATCTTACTAAGAGTACTGATTTGGGTCCACATGATTCTTACAAACTGTCATGGGCAATGTGAAAGATCAATACATTCCTCATGGGCAAGCTAGTGTCATGTTCTATGAACTTATAGCTTTCCATTATGTGTTTTCATGAAACTTTGAAAATCAGGTTTTGAATATGGTGGACAACATTCTCCTTCTCTTATTGAGCCGTGGTCAATAATTGGAGATTTTTCATTGGTGAGAGTAGTAACAGACCTTTCTTCATGCTTCAAGAGAAATCCTGTGGCACTTCGGATGGAGGTGCTTTGTGACACCGATGGGGTTAATACTTGTCCAGTTGGAGGCGTTGGTATATATAATCCTGGATACTGGGGAATGGTAAGAATATAGATTTCAAAATGGCAGGTCTGGTAATGGTCAGGTTGGGTTGACCCGAATAACCTCTTATCTAATTATTTAGAAACACAAACTTTGGATGACTTGCAATCTGTTCAAAATGTGACTTCTAGCCGCTCCTTTTATTTGACCCATTAGAGACTTAAAATAACCAAATCAATTCTTTCACAAGAGAATGAAGTAATATTGACAACTTACCACCTATAATCACATCTAACCTTATGGAAGAGGTACTTCAGTTCTATACACAAAGGTGTCAAAGCGGGTCAATTTGGGTTATACTCTATCGAAAACAGTCCAGATATGTGCTTGTTGACTTGTTGTGCTTTCTAAATTAGACTTGTTTAAGCACATGTAATTTAGAACTACCATGTAACTAATATTTTTCATCCATATAATACTTTTCTAATACCTTCCAAAAGTTGGCTATTCTCATGTGTAGTTTTTGTTTACGTACTTTTCTGCAGAACATTCAACGCGGGAAAACTTACAAGTTAGTTTTGTATATTCGTTCATCAGATTCAATAAATGTCGCAGTGTCATTGACTGACTCAAAAGGAGTGCAAACACTTGCTACTACAGATATTATGTGAGTATTTATTAAATGATAGTGGATTTACCTATAGTAGTTATGCAGAAGGACTACTAAAGATTTTTTTTATGGTACTTCAAGAGATACTGATGTTTCAAACTGGAAAAAGATGGAAATTTTGTTGGAAGCAAATGCAACGAACCATAATTCAAGATTACAGTTCAAAACAAACAGAAAAGGAGTCATATGGTTTGATCAAGTTTCTCTGATGCCCATGGATACATACAAGGTATATTCCCGTCTATAGTCACGCAGATAACACCTGATAGTTAGATCAATTTAAATGATTTATACATGCCACTTATGCCCCGATTCTATGGTTATATGCTTCCAGTATATCTTCCGTGTTCATTTTTAGCTTTAATTTTAAGATCACCTTACAAGTTAGACATAAATATTTATTTTAGTGGACATGTTAAGAATTTTAAGACATATGAAGTATTAGAATGCATGCTTTCGAGGTGATTGTTGTCACTAAAAGAATCAGAATTAAATAAATTGTTGACTAATAATATGAATAGGTATCTTACAATTATCTTAATGATCCATTTTTATACAGCAGCTCTTATATGCTTTCTCCTAATCTGAACATTTTGACATTTAACTAATTACTTTGTCGAATCAGGGTCATGGTTACCGAAATGATCTATTTAAGATGGTTGCGGATATGAAGCCAGGATTTATAAGGTTCCCAGGTAAGTATGATTTCTGGAAATTGTCTAGTTGGGTTGACCCAAATCATTTTTTGAGCTATTTCTAAATACTTACTTTGTTAATATGTCTTGACATTATTAATCGAAATTATTGCATTAAATGATTTATTTGTATTCATAAAAATACATTTTGGGGCTTGAGCAACTTCCAACCTGTTTGACCTGCTTACTCCTTTTTCTTTTTCAAAATTGGCCCATTGTACTGTTAGAGATAAAACATCCCGAATCGACACATTCAGGAGTAAATGGTTCAAAGTTCCTAAGACTCATCTGTTTTATGAAATGTTCTGCATCAGGTGGCAGTTTTGCTGAAGGAAAAGCACTAATAAACGCGTATTGGTGGAAGGATACTATTGGACCATGGGAAGAGAGACCAGGACATGTTAACGATATGTGGTCATACTGGACTGATGATGGACTTGGGTACTTTGAATTTCTTCAGGTGACATGATCTCTGTTCATTAGACAAACTTGCTATATCTTGTTAATGGTTCTTTATATTTAGCTTAAAATACTCCGGTTTCTACAGCTGGCAGAAGACTTAGGTGCATCACCAATATGGGTATTCAACAGTGGTACTATGACCTTCTGTCGGAAACATTTGTTCTATAATTCCGATCTTAAATGGCCGTTTTTAATCATGTTATTTATGATCTAGGGTTCAGCCAACAAGAGGCGATCAATCCGTCCAACATTAAACTTTTGGTGCAGGTATGTAATTGTCCTTTTTTTGGATTACTAGTTAAAAAAGTTTGAACAAAAAGTATATGGTTCAACCTTACCTGATACTCAACATACAAAGCTTGGCGCTTTTTGACCCATTACCCGAGCCATTTCCGTCTAGCATGGTCCTTATAACCCGTAAGACTATAATTTCAGTTCGAGGTTGATGTTTTTAAATTCAGGATGCTCTTGATGGTATTGAGTTCGCTAGAGGTGATCCCAATTCTACATGGGGGTCTGTTCGAGCTGATATGGGGCACACAGAACCATTTAACTTGAAACATGTTGCTATCGGAAACCAAGATTGTTGGAGGAGCAATTACCGTGGTATGCATGTCACTACACCTTAAGAACTTTTTTTATGCATACTTAAGAATATACTGGTCCAATGAAAAATATAAACAAAATACCCACTTAAAAGGCGAGTTAAAGTGTTAAATCATGCTTTGATATTTCATCTTGTGCAGCAAATTATCTTCAGTTCTATACTGCTATAAAAGATGCTTATCCAGACATTAAATTGATCACTAACTGTGATGGATCAAATACAAGATTGGATCATCCAGCAGAGCTGTATGATTATCATGTAAGATTCTTTGTTTTAACATCATTTTTCTACTTGATAGAGATTGTAACTATACAAAGAGGTGGAATTGTTAAAGAGGTCTATATTTCATTGATTCCCTTTGTCTTGTTAGGTTTATGTCGGCGCAAACACAATGTATTCTATGGCTCATACATTTGATCATACACCACGTGTTGGTCCAAAGGTTTGTAAAGTTTATGTTCCAGATGATTTAAATACATGTGTATATGGTTGTGATTTCTGACACTTGATAATATCAGGCTTTTATAAGTGAATATGCTGTGACTCAAGGTGATGCTCATTCAGGAAATCTTTTAGCAGCACTAGCAGAAGCTGGATTTCTTATCGGCATAGAGAAAAACAGGTCTGTTTCATTTCTAAAGTATCGTGAGTTTGTTTTATAAGCTCCAAGTTAAAAAATAGCCTTACCAAATGTGTTTTCATGATGCTGTAAATCGGAAATTACAACTCAATTTCCATTACAATCTAAAATGTTTGAAAAACATTTTATGCTTTCAGGTTTTTTCATCTGGGTTCTATTTATTTTGTCATGGATTTTTAGAAATCCTCGAGTTATTTTTCTTTTACTTGTCCATTGGTGAGGTCTTTTTATACATGTGACTGTGTGTTTTGACTTACTAAGAATGATGTTTTATGAACGTTGTATTTTATTTTTGCAGTGATGTTGTGGACATGGCAAGCAATGCACCTTTGTTTTTGAATGCCAATACTCCCTCAAACAAGGGGTAAGGTTTTTTCTCCATGAATATATTAAACTTTAAGCATATATTGACTGTTTCCATTAGTCAGAACTTTTAATGGTAGAAAGTTATTCTCACTTACAGGTTTAGGCCAGACGCCATAGTCTTTGACTCTTATCGGACTTATGGGACACCAAGTTATTGGATGCAACAATTTTTCTCAATGTCAAATGGTGCAACTCTTCTTGATTCAACCCTCCAAACTAATTCATCAAATTCACTTATGGCATCGGCTATCTGGTTCCAGAACCCGGTGGATAAGAATAACTATTTGAGAGTAAAGGTAAGATAAAACCCCCATTACCCTTTTCTATTAATGATAAAACCCTTTTTCTATAACCCGAATATTGCAATTTAAGGGCATTTTAATCTACTAGACAAATTACTGAACATGTTTAAAGAGTTTGGATCCAACTTTTTCATTTTAGTTATATCTGATCTCTAATGTGTCAATTGGGTAAATTAGAAAAAATCTGCTTAGAATGAAATGGGTCAAATGGGCTTATCGGGTTAAAGGTCTCTCAAAGTCTGTTCAAATGCATACAACCTCCTGATGTTGTAAATACTAAAATTTCGAGTTTTAACTATGTTATTTTTGAAATCATATTAATAATTAGTTGTGTCAAGCCAACCCGAACTTGCATGAACTACAAAAATGCCCGTTTTACTCAGTACCCAACCCACCCATTCTTCCACCTCTAACACAACTGATGAAATCGATTGGGGGATCTCATGGATGAAAAATAAAAGCATCAACCACGTGTAAGGATTAAGAATATTAAAGACTTATGGATTGTTGTGAACCTTTTGAAACGTGCTTACAGGTGGTAAACTACGGAAGTAATAAAGTGAATTTGAAGATAACTTTCGAAGGGTTGGATTCTCACCTAATAGATTATTCAAAGTCATCTAAAACTGTGCTTTCTTCCACTAATGTTATGGATGAGAATTCCTTCCAAACTCCAACCAAGGTATTATTTATATTCATCTCTGTCTATTTATCTTGTGTAACATATGATAGTACTAATTGTTTCCTTACCAGGAAATTTCCTGCGTCGTTTTTACTAACAATATGTTGGTAATTGGCAACTTCCTTGACCATTTCATACACGTTTCGCCGGTTAAAAGCTTACTCAAGAAAAATAAGAATGACATTAATGTCATACTCTCTCCATATTCTTTGTCTTCTTACGATTTGCTAATAGTTTCAAAAAGTATTGCACAGATTAATGTAGAGAATGATATGTTTGATGTATAATTGATTTAAAAGTGCATACAGTTCACATATTGATTTGTATTATGAAAAGCATAAAAGAATCCCAAAATTTGTCACTGTGGCTAGATGACTCGTAATCTTTCTTTGTTACAATAGGATGGCCTTACGGGTGTTTCCACAAAAGAACTAGCTTGTAATCACAATATGTGTTGGTGGCAAAACGGATAGATACCAAACAGGTCAAAACGGGTCACTTTTGGAAACTGGTTAAACAAACAGGGTCGAAAATGTTCATGTTTTCTGTTTTGTTTATTTATCTATAAAACCATATATACAACTTTACATTTAGTTATTTAAAACTGAGAAAAAAAAAAGTCAGTATAGGAAAATATTTCAGATTCGAATTTACTCTTCTCCAATGTGATTTTTCTACAACCGAAACTCGGGCATCTTTAGCTCTTGGTCCAGGCGGAATGAAGAGGGCAGATTCCATGAGATCCTAGCCAAACTAGGTGATACATGGCATGGAGTTCTTTATATGTTGTTTCGTGAATGATGTGGACATTAAAGCTATCAAATAACCCATACTATACATAAATGCATATTAACACTCGCAAATATTAACAAAAAAAAAAAAAAAAAAAAGTCATTTTCTACCTCCTTTGACTGTTTTTACAGTTCCACAAATAATTACTGATAAAGCAGCATTCTTAACCAAAACAAAGTACAAAATACACACAATAAGCACCCAGTAATTTACCAAGTTAAGATTGAATAACCAGAACATATATTAACATAAACACTCTCTTATGACATAGTTTCAGCAAACAAACTATCCGTTGCATTAGTAAGTATGACCACATATCTAGACAGATTCAAATTGGCTAAAACAAACCGACTGTCTCAATTTGAAACAATCGGTAAAGGAACTCCATGCCCCCGGAATCTCATCAACATATAGCTTCGCTAAATACTCGAGTAATGTTGTCTCACGTGTAGTTGATCTTAACATGCGCTTGTAAGAAGTGGAAGTTACATGTATTATTTTTGAATTTACACATGAGGATCCGTAACGAACGGGTAACTTTCCAGTAAGAACAAGTTTAAAATAAGAATGGTGAGAATAAGGGGTAAAAGAGGGATTTTCACAAGGGATGGATTTTTTTTTTTTAACTTTAATTTTTGCAATTAATTTGAAAGTGTAACCACCTATTATTGTACTTCCTTTTACGTAAGAAAAAAAAAATTCCATTTCAATTTATTTGACTATTAAATTAAACACATCAAATCAAAATTTATATCATTAATTGTTTTATTCTTTTTAATTTTTTAAAATAAATTTATGGATGCACAAAATTATAAATTATAAATAATGGATGCAATAGATTATAAACTATATATAATTCATGCATAAGGTTTTACATACAAACAATGGTGGATGCATCAAATTTATGGATGCACAAATTATAAATTTATAGATTCACAAAATTATAATTATAAATAATGGATGCAAAAGGTTTTACATACACATAAACAATACTGGATGCACCAAACTTATGGATTTACAAATTATAAATTTATAGATTCACAAAATTATAATTATAAATAATGGTGGATGCACCAAATTATAGATATACATAAAAATCTTAAGGCTAACAATTTTACATATATAATATTTTTCGTAATAAATTATGGATGCGTCAAATTTATATTATCACTATATACATAGAGAATATGGATGCACGAAATTTTGAATATACATAAAATACAACATGCATACAATTCAAACCAACATGTATCTATCCGTAAAAAAAAAATTAGAATTTAATAATATATTATTATTATTAAAAGATAATCATCAATACGTAAAAGTGATAAAACAAGTTGATAGTCAATTAACTGCAAAATTACAATATGGAAACATGGTACATAATTACATGGATGTTGGTTACATATGGCAGTTATTGTTTTCCAATTTTTTCTCTTTTTCTTTTTGAAAAAAAAATGTAGACGTGTTTTTCTCTTTTTCTTATATTCCATTATTGCCCTTTTTCTCTTTATTTAAATTAATAAATCATTCAATTAATCTCAACCATAGATCATAATATCCTAAGGCCCAAAAGTGTTCTTATTTGTTCTTATTTTTATTTTCTTCTTATTGGATGGGCACTCTATATAACACTTTATATAAATTATATATACGAATTTTGTTTTAAAAATACTTTTCACTTTATAACTTTCATTAGTTACTTTATAACACAAATAAAGGTATTTATGATAAAAGTTGATAACAACGGGAATATGGGATTAACTCGAAAATATGTATATCAAAGTAAATATCTTTCTCCGACTTATTCAACTTTGACGGTATATATATATATATATATATATATATGTCTTAGGTAAAATAAAACAAGTATTAAAATAAAACAAATAATACAATATGTTTTTTACTGAAGATTATCGTGCATCATAAAACTCATTGTGCATCAATTGCTTCGTGAATATTCGTGCATCAATTTAACCATGATCTAAGGGTTGAGATCTTGTACTATTTATTTTACTTTAATACTTGTTTATAATGCTCAACCCCAAACTATCATTTCTTGTTTATCTGTATACTACTCTTAATCCCATTAAATTGGATAGGTATGTTTTACAATTAGCTTTTTATATAAAAAGGATATTTAAACAGACTTTGAGTATGAATTATCTATATATTACTTAATCAAATACATGCATTAGTTTTCCATTCAGATATCTTATTCACTGAGTAATTAATGATTAAAAAACAAAAAGCCCCGAATTTAAAGTAGTTATATGAGTATCCATACAATGCAACGGTTTCGAATATGTCGTTGAAGAATTAAAGAATAAACTAAGCATAAAAATAAAATCGAAAATAAGCAAATACAAGTAATTCATTGGTCCAATGGCTAGTAGGAGATGTCCATTTATGGTTGATGAGGTTTAAGTTCAAATCGCTACGCAATTGTTCTTGTAGAGTTTACAATTGTTAATATCTTAGTTCTTAGGGGTTATCTTAAGGTTATCAAGTTTTTTTTTTTAACGCAGAGACATTAGATATTTTATTTATGTTATTTTATAGAAACTTTAAGTCCAGTGACGGATTTAAAATTTTAAATAAGGGTATGCAAAATTAAATGATATTTTCTCGTTAGTAATACTCCGACAAGTATTCTTGTTTTTTTGTGTGTCGGGTCGGGTTTCTGAGTTTATTTTCGCTTTTCCTAGATCAACATGCTATACAAATCATAAAATCACATCATTTTTGTACTTTTATATATATCAATAATATTTAGTGTATAAATCTTACTAAAATATATTATCTAGTATTATACTCAATCCTAATAAATAAGTATACAAAACCATGTTATTTTTTTGTATTTATATGGAAAGGTTTTGTTATATGCATAAGTCAAGTAACAATTTATATATAAAGTTTTTGCCACATATGTAAACTCAACTAATAGTTTAAGGGTAAAAAGATAAAATACATCCACTTGAAACTTTCAAATAGTCAAATGTTTGTGGACACAATACCCATGTCATGTTCTTTCTTGTCTTCTTTTTTTATCATTGTATCAAAAATTCCACCGTTAAACCTGCAACTTCAATTGCGACGAAAGATTTGCCCCTCTTTTTACTTGTCTTTTTTTCACCCAAATCCTCATCTTTTTCTCTCTTTCTCTTCTTATTATTTTCTTTCAATCCA
>JANDBE010000047.1:23253637-23267469 GCA_024320915.1 Erigeron philadelphicus | reverse complement strand
TAAATATAGAATAAATAGAAGAGGCATTTTGGGAAAGTAAATATTGAAACTTAAAATTCAGACAGGGGAATCTGCTTTATAATATAGTATAGATATAATAATAATAATAATAATAATAAATTATAAATATTATATTTGCTTCACCACAACAACAATCATTAAAATTCCCCACCCCTCCGTCGCCGGTCACCGAATTACAAACAGAGACATCTTTTCCGATCAGAACCAAACAATTTATAAAAAAGAAAAAAAAAACAAAATTCAGATCCAAAATTAATCAAAAAAAGAAATGTCTTTAAATATAAAATCCTTAACACAAGCATTCGCAAAAACAATCGAAAAAACGGTTCAAGATGTAACCGGGCCAAAACCATTACAAGACTACGAGCTTCTGGACCAGATCGGGTCAGCCGGACCCGGACTCGCGTGGAAGTTATACACAGGAAAAGCGCGTGGCGGATCAACGGGGATATCACATCAGTATCCAACTGTTTGTGTGTGGGTGATTGATAAGAA
This sequence comes from Erigeron philadelphicus, assembly GCA_024320915.1. Lineage (NCBI taxonomy): Eukaryota > Viridiplantae > Streptophyta > Magnoliopsida > Asterales > Asteraceae > Erigeron > Erigeron philadelphicus. The sequence continues at coordinate 23,266,953 of JANDBE010000047.1, read as the reverse complement.
ATCGATAAGCGAAAACCGAGCAAAATCGGGGTTATCGAAAGCCAGTGAGGATTTATTTTATGAGATTGTGAGAGCTGATGCAGCTAGGTTAGTTAGGTTAAGACATCCAGGTGTGGTGCACGTGATCCAAGGGTTAGATGAGAATAAGAATGCTATGGCGATGGTTACCGAGCCGTTGTTCGCGTCTGTCGCGAATGCCGTTGGGATTTTGGATAATGTGGTTAAAGTTCCTAAAGAACTTCAAGGGATGGTATGTATGTATATATGTATATAGCTGTGTTTGTTATATAGATATCGATGTTTTAAGTTACGGTTAATTGTATGTTTGTGACTTGTTATTAGTTGTAAATGTGGTCCGACTGAAGTGGAAAGTTATATAGTTGTCGTGTTAGGAAAACGTAGTGGTTATCTAGGTTTTCTTGATATATATACAAATAAGAGTATTGTGTAAAGTTGGATGCATTTTAATGACCATGAACCCCGGATAGAAGTGTTGTTTTAGGAACTTTATGCTAGTGTAACTAGGGAGATTGAGAATTTGTACTCGGGTTATGCACTAGTAGAAGAAGATTACTTTATATTTGCGTGATTTTTTTCAGGATTATGTGTTTTTGAATGAATCAAACTTGTCAATTTGTCATGTTTTGCTGTATTGTGTATCTTAGTTTTAGACATTGTTACGTGTGGTTGTGTGTAACAAGTTTGGTTCGCTGATTGTGCATGAATCGGGGTGATCTTTTCATTAGGGTAATTGGTATGTCTTGCAGTGTGACAGCCACCGTGCCATACCACTGTTCTAATAGTTATTAGAGCTCAGATCTACCACATGGTAAAAATTGATAGTATGGTGCATGCATAAGAAAGTTTGGAAGTCAGATAGAGCTTCTAGCAAAATGTTTCAACTTGAATTTATTTAGAAAACTTAGTCCCATTATACAATACATGATGGTAGTCTATGAGGATGTCCTTGTATCACTGTTTATTGATTCAATTGCAAACTTTGATCTATCTGGATTTTGGTGTAAATATGAGGTCTTACAATAGGCAAAATGTGGGCAATAACTTATTTTTTCAAGCATCAATATTTCTTGTTTAGCATTCAGCTTTTTCAAATTTGAGTTAGTTACCATGTAGCCTAGCAGTGAATATTTTTTTTTCTTACGATGCTTATAACTCCTGGGACTTGCAAGGGTTAGACTTTAGTGGCTATTGACATTTGCCAGCCATTCCAATTCAATGTTGTGGTATTTATGATGACCCGTCAGCCAATCAGGCTGTGGGTTATAGTCAATGTTAAATAACATGTGAAAATGTGGGATCTGTGTTCATTTGTGTATTAATGACTTTCTAAAAAATAATGTGGTATTACATTGACAATTTATTGGAACCTAAAAAGTTTTGTTACATTGACAAGTACCATCATTGCTTCTCTATGTTTAAATGTGCTAAAATGAAGTGTAGCCCATGTTGTGTGTTTGTTTAGCACTGAGGCTACTTTCCTTGGGCGTGTCTATCAGAATGAGGTATAGTTATACCTAGGCATTAACTCTAAGAACATCTGATCATGACCATTATGTGATGTGTCAGTGAAATGATGGGTAGTTGGAATGTAACTATGTAAGGGTAATGAACTTAAATTCCAGTGTTACGTGATACATCGACATAGAAGATAGCTCTCATTTATGTAGATCTGATTATTCATTATGTAGTTTTAAAGGTGGTTAATGACATTTACCTGCGGCATGCAGTGCAACAATTTTGTATGTCTAATGCCGCATGGACATAGAATGCCAATCATGGCTTTAGTTTATATAGGTTTGACTATTTGATGATAGATACATGCTATAGGGTAAACTGCCTTTCTGGTTCTTGATGATGATCTAAAATGGTGTCTTCAACAGTTCAAACTTGTTGAAGTACTAAATTATGTTTTGTAATAAAGATGATTGCTTGTACTTTCTGCATATTGCTGGCTGTCATAAGATTATATTCCTGAAAAGTTTGCTGTTTCATTTGTAGGAAATGGGTTTGTTAGAGGTAAAACATGGATTACTTCAGGTAGCAGAATCTTTGGATTTTCTTCACAATAATGCCCGCCTCATTCATCGTGGCATATCCCCTGAGGTATAAACATGCTATTTTTAATGACATCTTTGCTCGTTAGTAACATACATATATTTTGCAAAGAATCACTAACAGATTGTTCTTTACTTTATTTTGTGTCACAACACCCCAATGGGGCCACGCTTTTCCAATATAATCTTACAATTAATAAATTTCAATAGAACAGTTAAACTTTCATAGTTTTGACAGAGGGACTTTGTGTTAATGCTTCCCAGTCTCTCCTTTCACATGTTGAATGACATGTATGTGCTTAGAAATAAGCTTCTGCCCCTACTTGTACGAATCCTAATACACAATGTTTCTTCATGATAACAAACCTGCAATTTAGTTTTCAAACCGCAATTGTGGCTGCAGAATTAAGGTTGGTAAAAGAATCTCAGATAATAAAAACATGATGCCTGTATTTTTTTTATTAGAACTTCCCTGGATGTATTTTGTCCTTGCCCAGTTACCCAGTTTAGTAGCATAGCATCATTTTACTTTTACTAAACCAAATGGATAAGAGGCACTTGAAAGTCAAAGAAACGGATTCTAACCAAGGCTGGGTGATTGGGAGATCCTATCCTTACTGATTGGGTGCATTTTGAATACTAAAGTTAACAAAGATAGCATTGGGTGACTCAGAGTGCCTCAGTTACATGTCAACAATTCGGAGTATTTGATAGGAAAGATAGAGATATAAGATCTCATTATCCAAAAATGGCAAGTCATGGTTTTTTGCTTAATAGTTAAGATGACAAATCAAAGCCCTGCTCTAATTGATGAGAACCACTTAAGAATGAATGCATGCTTCTTGAATGAGTAAGAATTTAGAAAATTGAAATTCAGGTGATAGCTTTGCTTAGGGATTATGGGAATGTTAACGATGCTTAAACAGGCTATGAATATAATACATAACACTCCAACTCTAGTTTTTGGTTCATGTATATTACAAAGTACTAAGGTTCTAGGCTTCTAGGAGATAAGTCACTCTTAAACCCACAAAAGAACTGAAAAAGAAATAAGACTCGAAGAAATTACTGACCCATAGCACTAACTACTGTTCCTCATAATGCAATGTGCTTCTGTCAGCATGGTCTTTGTATAAAATATCACAGGCAATTGCACAGTTAATTGTAATTTTCTTCTCTGTTAACTTTTCCGGAACCCAGTGATACGAACTGGGGCTATTGTGTTCTTCACATGCTGCAATACTGCAAATGAAGTCTCATATTTAAACGAATGTGGGACAGTGGGAGGCCATGTTGAATCATGTTGTGAGATGGAAAAAAGAGTGGGTCCTATACTTTAGTTAGAAGCGGGCCCCTATCTTTAGTTGAAAGTTCTTTAATTGGTTAAAATGAATAAATGAACAGGAGTGAGATTTTTTAGGCCATATTTCACCTCAAATGATGATTTGCATATTGCATAATTCAGTAAAATTTGATTGGGAGCATCAACTAATACCTAGAGTGTGCATCAGGCGCAATATTGTTCCACTAGGAAAAGGATACAAATAGCATGACATGAATATAAAGATCTTGATTTTCCTTCATAATGATAACCCATAAAGCTATCACCACTTAGGTGGGGTGGTAGGGGCTTTGGCCTCTTGGAGAAAAGTACAGGGTTCAAATCCTGGCAATGGTGTATAATTATGGAGTTTATAGATTAGTGTAGTACTAGAATAGATTTGCTGTTCAATAAAATAAAATAAAGAATAATGATAACCCACAAGGCATTAACTTAGTTAGTATTTCTAGGGGTTGTTAAACTCCCCTTAATGCCTTCAAAAATAAAGATATTCAGTAAACCAGCCAATGATGAAAAAACTCAAAAAAGAAGTTGAGCTTTAAATATCATCTAATACCAAATGATTATTTTAGCAAGCTGTATATTTCTTTTTTCAATACTCTATGTTCTTAACCCTCTGTGACTCTGTCTTGAAGTTTTCAATTCTTTACTTCCTTCTTAGAGATAGCATATATATTATATATAGCGTAAATAGCTACAGCATAGATGGCTGTATAGAATAACTTTATTGTCAACGTGGGGCTCTATGTTTCGTGAGGGCATGGTCTTTTGGTTATTGTCGACTTTGTTTTGCATGAAATATTTCTTTGGATAAGGTATTTTCAGATCAGGATGTCAATTTGTCATCTTTACTATGATGTTATGTAACAGTCTGGTGCGTTATAAACAAGATGCTGATATATAATATATATATATATATATATATATGTATGTATATATATATTGCCTAATCAAACTTTTGTAGATACATAAAGCTGTATGCTTATCTTAAATTGAGAAACTATGCGTAGTGGTGGTCTTTACATATATGTATTGAATTTTAGATAAATGTTATTAAATTTTTCTCTAATATTATTATTATTTGTTGATGACAACTATTTCTCATCAATCATTTATGCAATGGCTGTATTGTTCAGTTGAGCATAAAGCTGTCATCGTAAGACTCCCAATCCAGTTAGCCCGACATATCATTTGACCATGCTATTTTCATTGCATTGTTTCAGGCCGTTCTAATTAACTCAAGTGGAGCTTGGAAGCTTGGTGGATTCAGTTTTGCAATATCAGCAGACCAGTCATCTACAGATTCATCTACTGTGCAGCCCTTCCATTATTCGGTGAGGTTATGAAGATTAATATGATATTCAATGCTTTAATGACAACCAAAAATAAAAAGAACCAAAGTTGCAAATTCTACATATTACTCTTTATATTGGCTACATAATGCATGTTTCCATAGGCAGTTATAAAATTGTATGTTATTGATTTTTATGTGTAATTATGTATAGCCATTATCTATCAAACTCTACAATCAGAATCGCAAACATTATTATTGTATATAACTATGTCTTAAATCTCTCTTATCAGGAATATGATGTTGAAGATTCGCTACTCCCTCTTCAACCATCTTTGAACTACACCGCTCCAGAGTTGGTTCGAACCAAGGCCTCTTCAGTCGGATGTTCTTCTGATATCTTTAGCTTTGCATGTCTCGCTTTCCATTTGATTGCTAAAAAGCCTTTGTTTGACTGCCACAATAACGTGAAAATGGTATTAACCCCTCACACCAACCCAAAAAAGAAAAAAATGATTTGGCCTTACGTAGTACAGTTTATCTAATTATATTTAATAGTGTATTTGTGACTTTCTATGCAGTACATGAATAATTTGACATATTTATCCAACGATGCTTTTTCATCAATTCCCCATGAACTAGTTGCTGACTTGAAAAGAATGCTTTCACCAAATGAGGCTTTAAGACCAACGGCTTTGGATTTTACAGGTAAAGACCTGTGTAATTTCTAACATCATGTAAAATTAATAAATTCATAGTATATTTGTAATGTATGCATGTATTGTGAGACCCCACCAATTTTCAAAATGTTGACCACTTCAGTCTCCACCCTCCATCTTTCACCAGACATTAAGAACTCCCCCTTTTTGACCATTCCGCTCTTTCACGATCCCTACAATCCGTCTCTCTAATTACACATTTTTTTCCTTCCTCTACAAGCCGGAGCACTACCTAAGACCAACGTACCACCACCCCGGACCACCTCTGTCTTCTTTGTCTTTGTTAGCTTCACATTATACATACTGTATTAGGGTGGTATGTATATTATCTTTTATCTGGAAAGGAGTCCTTCGATTAAGTGAAACCAAAATGTATAATACAAACTAAGGAAATGGAGGGCAACTGTCTAAACGATCTTTTGTATCTATCAACATATCATCTCTATGTACTAAACAAGTGATAAGTGTAATATGTGTTTTTGGCTATATAGTATATACTACAGAATATATTTGTGTTTGTATTATTTGCTTATTCCCTCTTGTGTTTGTAGTTCTGTTGGTAGTAAATGCAAGAACTTTAAAAGAACTTTGAAATGGTATTATACTGGCTTCATATCATTCAAATTCTCATAGTCATCTATACTTTTCTCATTTTTCAGGTTCTCCCTTTTTCCGTGATGACACTAGGTTGCGAGCACTTCGCTTCCTGGACCATATGCTTGTACGTGCGTTGAAGATAAGCTTTGTACTAATTGCTTCATTTTTTATAATTTTTAATATCCCAATTTATTTTTTTTCTTGATTTCAGGAAAGAGATAACATGCAGAAGTCAGAGTTTTTAAAAGCTCTGTTGGACATGTGGAAGGATTTTGATGCTCGTGTGTTGCGCTACAAGGTTGTGTTTTTGATTTAATTATGGGCTTTGGAATATTATTTATCATTTTAGAGAGCTGGTTATAGCAAGAAACAATTGCATTTCATGTTTTTTTTTTTTTATCTGGTGGCTTTATTTCATAATATAAATGTGGAGTTTATCCATAACGATTGTAATGATTCAGCCTGTATTTAAATCCTTTTTTTTGTTAAGATAACTGAAGTGATGAATGAACTACTTGTTTGTGTAGGTTCTTCCGCCTCTGTGTGCAGAGCTTAGGAATATGGTTCTGCAACCAATGATTCTGCCAATGGTTTTAAAGATAGCCGACTCACAGGTACTGTATACCTGGTCATGTAAGATATTTTTCGCGTTGTTTGTATAACCATTTATGTGGAAAACATCATTATCAGGAAAACTCAGCATCACGTTTAGCTACATATAACCTTAACTAACATATAACTATATAATGTCTACATGCGTTGATTCCTAATTACACTGTTAGGCACATCTTAACTAACATATAAGTATATATATTTCTTTTGATGTCCTTGTGATCAAACAGTATCCTGATTAATAATAGTAGTTAGATTATATTATATATGTATATATATATATATATATAATAGCTTTAAAATATATTTTTGGGTTGGAATGTTTCTCAAAGATGCAGCCTGTGTTATGCTTTGCTCATCTTTTTCTAAATAGAAGCAAGAACTCTTTTCATTAGGTGTGATATGTTTAAGCACTAATCATGGTGCCTAAGATATCTTCATGTATTGCAGGATAAAATTGATTTTGAGACATCAACATTGCCTGCTCTTGTTCCTGTCCTAAGCACTGCTGCAGGTGAGACGCTACTGCTGCTTGTGAAGCATGCAGAGCTAATTGTCAACAAGGTAAAACATTGTCATTAATTTATTAAATCAATTACTGAACTAATCTTGAAGTGAATAACACGTTCACCATTTTCTCACATGATCTGGCCAAATTCTCACGCTTTACTATGCGTTAGAAGAGATATTTATGTAATTTATTATCAAACATTCACCCTTTATACCACGACATTTGTGCTTTATCATGCAATTTGCCCAAACATATTTATCAAAAGTTGAAAACCTCTTATATTTTGATATCATTATGCGTTTTGGGGAAAAAAAAATTATACACATGGAAATCAAATTAATCAAATCAAATCTTTAATTAAAATATGTTTTGTTCAAAAGTCCATCACTTAGAAATTCTGAACTCTATTTCTAAGCTTCAATAAAGGAATCTGAGAAAGCTATTTAAAGTTATTCATGCTGCACATTGTGCCGGTAATAGGCTACTTAGATATAATATACTCCTGTTTTGGTTATTTGGAAATGTTAAACTTTTAAAGAGGTTCTAATATGGGTTCCAGTTTGGGTTGAAAAGAAGCCTAACCTGAATGAAACCTGATTAAATCTGGAGGTTAATCCTAACCTGAATGTGAAACCTGATCAAATTTGGAGATTCTATCTGAACCTGGATATTCAGGTTAACCCATATAACACAACACTCCTTCACCTAAATAGGTAAAAATAAATGAGGTGGACACAATATCTCTTCCTGAATATATAAATATAGAAATTAAACTCGGCATATATGGGAATATCAACCCAATAAGTTACAATTGTCCCATTTGTGAAACTGGTTTTTTATGTTGTACAAAAATCACTTCTTATAGTTTTATAATGGAATTTTATTTCAATATTCATAATCCCTTATAAAGCATATTATCCCTCCCCCATTTTTAAGCACAAGTAATCAAAATGTCTAAGTTACCCCTCAACCGTTGTTTTCAAAACAATTCAATCTCGTTGTTTTCAAAACAATTCAATCTCGTTGTTTTCACAACAATTCAATCTCAATTTAAAGGCTTAAAATATTTTGTAAGCAAGGGTAATCAAACCCAAGACCTACTGCTTAAAAGGGAGCACCATAACCAACTCTTCCAATAGGGAGGAGTTGCTTGTTTTTCTTCTTTAATCTCTATTGGTGCTAAAAAAGGTAAAAACATATTTCTTAGAAGACTTGTGCGTCGGCACCACTCTTCCTAAGGCACATTGCTCTTTTATTTCATAAATACTGCTATCTATCAGTTTACGTTGTACAAGTACTATGTTATCATTTTCTCACACATTGGTGTGATATTAACATTGTCACGGCACTTCACACGTTTTGTTCTGCCTCTGCCGCATCGCGCGGGTGCCCATCTAGTGTTTTTAAATAATGTTTGTCTTTTGGGAATGAGAACATCTATAATAATATATAAACAGATTCATTTCAGCTGCATTGCATTTCATTGCATATTACATAAAATTGATCCTTCACTTTAAAAGATATGGAACAAGGGTAGCACAATCGGATACTTATACTAATGTGAAAATATGTGGATCATTTTATTAATAAAATTTCTGGCTTTAGTTTGCTGACTGCATGTACTCTGTGTATAATGGCAGGCTAGTCAAGAGCATTTGGTTTCTCATGTATTGCCCATGCTTGTGCGAGCCTATGATGATAACGATGCTCGGATGCAAGAGGAAGTACTGAAAAAAACTGTATCCCTTACTACAAAACTTGATTCTCAGGTAAATTTGCCATGATTGGTTGTTTTCATTGGTGATTAATCAGTTTTATCCATATATCTTCATATAGTTTTATTTAACCGCAAAGCAACAACTATCTATAATTCTATATGTAGTTTAAGGTTATCATCTGAGCTTTTACATCCATTTTATATCATTACCTAACTTGATGTCTTCAAAGTATTTGCTTAAAAGTCGTAGCTGGATAGGTTTTAATATAATAGTATCATGTTTGCATTACATTTATCTGAATATGTTTGATAAGCTCATGCTAACATCAGGCATTTTGACCATAATCTAGCTAGTGAGACATGCTATTTTGCCTCGTGTACATGGCTTGGCACTCAAGACGACAGTTGCTGCGGTATGTCATCTTTCTTAACTTCATATATGTGTAAAGCTATATGATCCTGAATTCCTGATTTACTATAAAAGTACATGTTAAAATTACAAGTATAAAGATAAAAGGTGCAAGAAGATTAAGTAGTTCGAATATTGCAAACTGTGGCAGGTGAGAGTGAATGCTTTGTTATGTTTAGGTGATATGATTTCGGTTCTTGATAAGCCATCTGTCTTGGAGATCCTGCAAACAATTCAGCGTTGCACTGCAGTTGACCGTTCTGCTCCAACTCTTATGTGCACTCTTGGGGTAGCCAATTCTATCTTGAAACAGGTGCTCCATTTATGCTATTTTTTTTTTCCTCATGCCAGTTACAGTTCTTAGAGATGACACATTGGGGCAGGTGTGATAACAATCAGAATTAGTATGTGTGGGTTAAACTTAAAAATGATCGGGTTGGCTTTGGCTTTACTGACAATATTTATATCGTCCATGTTGTAGAAGATTTTAAAAAATTAATGTATTGAATTTGATAATGAAAACCACCAAACTAATTAATGTCATATATTAAGTTAAACACCGCAGGTCATGTTAAACATCTATATACAAGTTAGAGACATTTGACCTGTTGAACCTATTTGACCCATTCCATATTTAGCTAATTTCTGTATTTGATCTGTCTGACCCATTAACCCAATAAAATACAGCATGAATTGACAGCTCACATTTTCATTGTTTTTTTTATTAGCATGGAGTGGATTTTGTAGTCGAGCATGTTCTTCCATTAGTTGTCCCTCTTCTCCTTGCACAGCAATTGAATGTTCAACAATTTGCGAAGTACATGTCGTTTGTGAAGAGCGTTCTCAGGTATCCATTTCTTTTATTCTCTGCTCTTGCAATATGCAATGTGATATGAAACACACATGTAAAAGTAATAGAAGTCCTCTTGTTTTTGTTGAATTGCAGGAAAGTAGAAGAGAAAAAGGGTGTAACAATGAATGATATAGGAGGTGAAGTAAAATCCTTTCCCATACCTGATGGCAGTTTAGCACCACCCTTAAAGAAAAATGTTCCAAGCGTTTCATCCTCCTTAAAAAGTACTTCCACATGGGATGAAGATTGGATCACAACAAAAGGATCCTCCACAGAACCTAAATCATCTACAAATACTCCATCAATTGTCCAAGATAATTCGAATAATTTGCATTTCCCATCAGTTGTTCAGAATAATTTCAAGGATCTGCAGTTCCCAGCAATGTCGAATCCATCCATGAATCCAACACCAACGTCGTGCCCTGCAGCTGATTTTGAATGGCCTCCTCCCTCATCTTCCCAACAAGTAGGTGATAATATGAAAGGAGGCTCTTCAAATGGAAGCTTTGATGATTTAGATCCATTTGCAAACTGGCCTTTGGCTGCATCCAGAGCTTCTACCAATGGTACATTAACTCCATCTGTAAACACAATACAAAATCCAGCAAATAACAATACCAGCTGGGCCAACAGTTTTGAATATCCCAGTATTAGTAGTAGTAATAGTACTGTTAATGGTGGAGTTACATCCCAGAACTCTATTGGGTCTATGAGAAACAATCAGAGTGTGTCAACTGGTCCCAAGTCAACAGATATTGGTTCGATTTTTGCCTCAAACAAGAGCACACAGGCACTAAGACTAGCCCCACCTCCCCAGAATGCTGTCGGCAGAGGGAGAGGAAGTAGAGCTCAAGGGCAAACTCGCCAATCCCGTGCTACCCCAAAACCGTCATCCGAGCAGCCGCCTCTACTGGATTTGCTCTAGCTAGCTTACTTCAAGCTTGGTGCCTTCGAAGTCCAGTTAGTAGCACATGATCAGGCCTGTTTGTTCATATATATAGTGATTGGGTGATCTCCACGTATTCAGTTATGTTTTCTTCTCTTATAGGTTTTTTGCTACTTGTCTTTCCCGATAGCAATCATATTTTTGTTTTGTGTGTTGTTTGTACAAGTACACTAACTAGTTTAGTTGCGGAAATTTAAATTTCTTTATTCATGATGTAAAAGTTTATAGATTTATCTTACAAATTGATTGTTTTTATATATTCAATGATGTTTCATATAGTATAAACGAGCTTTTTGTGGTTCTGGAGATTGTTGGTTATATTGTACTATATATATAAAATAAGCAGAAAAAATAGTTGATTTCATTTTTACTCTGTTCCAAGAGTGTCTGCTAGTTGAACTGCATTCAGTGGACTCCCTTGTCTCGCTCATTTCCTTTGTCAGCTCTTTAATTGGGACTATTACCTAGGTTGCTAAACTTGATTGTAGGAATAGGAATATATAATACACTTTTTTATCAAATTTTTTTTCTTTAACAGCTGAGTTACAATTACTTAGGAAATTTTACAAAAAAAAAAACTCCAAATTAAAGATGCAAGAAATCTGAAATAAGAAGTTAACTACAATTACAGAAATCAAATTTACGCAAAACAAGAACAAAGAAACGGGTACTTGGCTGAGGATTTTTGTTTTAACACTTTCATAAAAAAAATTTCTTTTAAAACAAATAAAAGAATCTTTAAGTCATTCATAACGTCCCATTTAGATCTTCATTTCCTCTCTAAGAAAAACATGCTTCTATTGAGTAGACCCAATCGGAATATGTATAACTATATGCACTAATATAAAGTTGCAGACTACCCTCCTATTGTTATATGGTTTTAAAATCATATCTCGCTAGCTTTTGTATGAATTCTGCAGAAATTCGTCTTAGCAATGGTCACTGAAGTTAATGAGGACGAAACTTTGGTGCCTCGACACACTATGATGGACGGAGAGCCCTTGTCCGTCCCGGCTATCATGGATCCAGAGAATGTGTGTTAAACACAATGCAGCCTTTTTGTAATATATGATCGATCATCCTTGCCTAGAGTATTAAGTCACCGGTACAAATTTGAAATCTAATATGAGTTACCTTTGCAACCGCGTATACAAGGGCGGATCTCTTTAGGGGCCCGAGGGGCCCGAGCCCCCTCCATTTTTCCGATCATTAGTATAGTTTTATCCGTGATTTGTTAGAAAAATTATTTTTCTTAGTGTTATTTTTTTGTTTTCGTAAGTTTCGGTCCCTGTGATTATTTTCCTTAGTGTTGTATCTTTATCACATGACTTTCTTTCGATCCCTTCCACTAAATAGGTCAAGATCCGCCACTGTGCGTATAGAACTTTTTTAATGTACAAAACAAATAACCTACACTTCATATACGTCACATATAGTTGATGTATAATTGTATATATAGATCTATATTTGACGTATAGATGGTCGCCTAAACATTGTGCGTTAGGTTTATATGTGACTGCAAGCGATGCTTGCTAGAAAAAGTGAAATCTGCGGCTAGACTGTCGATATGGTAATAGTTGCATCATCATTATAATCATCATCTAGTGCGTGTCGGCAACGTTGTCATTAACTTTTACCAAAATATATATATTAATTTACAAAGATCTTGGATTTGACCATTTTTTTCCTTTTCAATATTCATTTTAGTGGGACAAAGTTTCAACTTTTATTAGGTTTATACAGATATATACTAATGTTTGGTATCATGTCGACTTAACATATATGGAATTAAAAACTGACCTATTGGAGATTGTTTATTATCAACATTTTTCTTTGAGTAGCTTATAGTTTTGTAAGTTTTGTAAGTTACGATTTGTTTTTTATAACTACTATATTAAACATGATTTTCTTTTCATTTTTAATAACTACAAACTCTAGCCCAAAAAGCTCTCAAAAAAATAAATACTCCAATTTTTTTTTTAGAACATTCAGTTTTTAAAACTAGCGAGAAGCTAGGATACAAGAGACAAAAGAGAGAAAGTTTATACAAATTAGGAATTAATCAGAATAGTAAAAGATTTAATGTATAAAAGATAAACGACAAAGGTAGTTACACGATATGATCTAAATTAAAGTTGCTCCTTTTTGTCCAGTTGGGGCCGGGTCGGGATGAACGTTGTGTCAACAAAAAAAAACTGAGTGACTTTATTTTTTTAAAAGCTAATCGGGGCGATGGAATTTTAT
>JANDBE010000047.1:22932268-22944549 GCA_024320915.1 Erigeron philadelphicus | reverse complement strand
CTTAGATCGTACATCATTTCATATCATATCATCTATTAAGCATACATAACATCTCATATCAGTACATATCATTGGGGTAGCGTTTCAGGCTTTTAAATGCATCTACATAACCCATATCACCTCCCGTATAATCCCGAATACCCATAAGCAAATAAGATACCATTTGGGAAGTTATTATATGAAAACCATGTTTATGTTGAACCATCAGCGTGTCAAAGTAGTGTATCTTACCTCGATACAGCTTACCAACAGGTTAATAGTATCTTAAAGTGCTTGCTAAGTGCTCCCGACAACCTAGAATGAGTATAAGATCAAAATATAAGCTAAACGATATGTTTTCTGAAAACTGGCCAGGTGGTGCGTCGCACCTCCCACTTGGTGCGTCGCACCTGGGGTGCAGATCGAAAGACTAACTCATGCCTTTCCTTTGCAGGCGACTTTTCGACCTCTAGATGACCAAATGAGTAAGAACTTAGTTCTTATGAAATGCAGGAAATTCAAAGACCATTCCAGGAATATAAAGTTTGACTCTTGAAGTTTTCGAATGAATGATTTATGACGTTTGCAAGACAAGTCTACAGAATTCGTCCGAAACCTGCCACTTTTGGAAATCGATATTTTTCGCATAACTCTGGGCAAAATCACAGGAAACTTTGTTTATCTCAAATTCAAGGGACACATAGACCTTTTCATCTCTTATCTCATTCATATCAAAAAGATATGATTTTTGCAATGTAACAACAGAATTAGGCCTTAAAATCCTTATCGTTTTGAAAGCAATTTCGATCATCAAACATACATGGCTGATAACCACGACCTCTACAGTTCATATATACCAAAATATGAATCATTTGACTTTATGAAATCACCAGTCACACATATATTACACAAATCTTTCATTGTACATATCATGTGCATCCCACAAGTGTCTTTTCATAGTAATGTAAGGGGCAAAGGTGTAACATCCCAAAACTTTTTAACGATGATCGTTAACTTGCCGTTAGCGACCGTTAGTTACTATGTGTTTTATATGTGGTTACGTGTATAAAAAATGATTTACGTGAGATATGTGTTAAAGTGACCTAAAGTAATAAAATTAGAGTTGATAATGATTAATAAAGTCAATTAATGTTCCCGATAAGATATAAGGGTCGACAAGTGTTTCCGTAGGCGTTAAGTGACGAAACAAGTTGTAACGAAGTGCGATGGCCTAGATGTAAAGTTTTGTAAGTTTTTTCAATATAAATAGGGCATGGTGGTCGACTTAAGCACTCTTTAATCAGATCTAAACCCTAGAGAAGTCTTTCACACAAAACCTCATGTCAATTCTTCAATAACTAGTCGATTTCAGGGGTTTTTGCTTGCTCTTCGATCCGTTAATCTTCCATACAGGTAAAAAAATCATCTGTTGATTGTTAATGAAGTTTTCATTTAGGTTCTTTCCCTGTAGATTCGGCCATGAGGGTTGGGGTTGCTTGATCTTGATGTTATCGACTAAAAACGACGTTTTCGTGAATAAAATCGTTAATTGAGATGATTAACCGTATCAAGATGCAAAATTTAATGAGGAACAATGTTGTTTAGATGTATTAGAGTGTATTCCATGTGATTAATTGAAAAACCACTTGAGGTATAGAGTTTTTGATCAACACGTTATCGATTTTACGTTTTCCGGGTGTCTTAAAGAGTGAATCATTGATGTATTTGATTCAAGGATCAATTGATGTTTTCAAATGTTTAGTTATCACCTAATTAATGTTAAATAAATGGGTATAAGTCGTGGTGGAGGTTTGAGATTCGTTTGGAAGGAGTTTGAGATGAAACGAAATCGAAGTTGTTGGTCGAACCCCGATATGCGGCGCATGGGGATTCCATGTGGTGCATAAAGTGCGTCTCTAACTTTCTGACTTGTGTTATGCGGCGCATGGATGGGACATGCCGCACATATTCAGGTCTGATGGTCGTTTAGACTTGTTTAAGTGCTCATTTGACCCATAGACATTAGGTATAAGTTATGTTGATGTTTAGGGAACTTGGGGATGTTCTTTATGGTCTCGTTAGGTAGTCGGGAACTCGAACAAGATACTTTAAAGTTGCTTATTGATCGTTGTGCTCGTCATTAGGTAAGATACATGACTTTTATCACGCTGGAGGCACAACAAAAGTAGTTTTCCTATAATTAACCTCTTAATCGGATTATCTTATGTGTGTTGGGTTATCCAGGTTATGCGGGAGGTTATATGGGAACATATGCATATTGAAATAGTTAATTATGTTGTGATGACGTTTAAAGTTGAAGTAATTATATGCATGTGAAGTATAATGCTTACGTTGATGTTGCTATGAATATGATATGTGTTATTGATTCATTTCGTTGATATGACTTATTGTTGATATGTGATAACTTATATGTGACTCTTAAGCATGAAATGTCTAATTCACTAGATACACGAAAGAAATGTTAAGAGTCGTGCACGTTAGTGAGATTAAGCGTTGAAGTAGATGTGAAACTAATTAGGTAAGGAATATACCTAAAGCTAAAGTAAAGAAAGATGTATGTGATTAGTTTAGGTAAAAGTGTAGCCTAAGCTAATATAAATGTAAAGTAAAGATGTTGAGAAGTGATTAGTTTAGGTGAAAGTGCCTAAGCTAATAAAGATAAAAAGTCTCAAACATAAGTTGTGTTAAGCTTAACCTGTGCTAGTTGAAAATCTAGTGCGTATGTGGTTGCTTGAGTGACTCCTTGCAGCATAGTCGTTGATCTAGTATTTTCGGGTGGAATGACTAATCATCATGACGGGATACAATAAGTGGTCGCTTGAGTGTTTTTCTTGTTGCATAGTTGTTGATCTAGTATTCCCAGATGGAGTGACTAACCACAAATATTAAAAGTGTAACGGGATGCTTAAAGTTGATTTAAAGTTGATTTAAGTTGATTAAATTTGATAAGTTAACTTGTTGATAAGTTAATACGTTGGTTAAAGTTGATCAAATTTCATAAGTTGATAAGTTGATTAAGTTTCTTACGTTGATTAAGTTGCTTATAAGTATGATTTATCGTTGATAGACACAATTAGGAGTAACTACGTTACTTGTGTTATGTATAGTGGGATATGCTAATGTGTTAAGAGATGTTCATTAAGTTGTATATACTCGTTGATGTGATATGAAATGTGATGGAATGTGAGAAAAAGGGAAGTATGAGTGATTTATGATAATTTTGGATGAAGTGTAATGTGATATAGGTAAATAAAATAAAAAAAGACTAGTATAGATTGTTGAATGCTTAGATTTCCTATAACTTATGTTTCGGTTACTGTCAATTATGATTTATGAATATGTAATAATAAATGTGTTACGAAGATATTACCACCCAATATTAATAGCTCTTATGCTGTTAAAAACAAAATAGCTCTTATAGCTTTATTATTAGGTAAAAGATAAACTAAGTAATATTAATTCCACCCATAAGTTATTGTCATCATGATACATCTATGTAAATTTGGAGGCACTGCTCTGTTACACCACTAGTAAACTCTCAAGAATAACATTATAAATTTACACCAATATAGTCGGTTAGCTCATTTGTGTATTTACTAAGTCAGGCTATTTTATAGATAGTATATACTACCTAGTACCTATTAAAGTAATACAATGTTAGCTGATAATATAATTAAAGTAATACAATGTTAGCTCAAAATTAAGGATTTGCATCAACATATTCACTTTTAAAGTTAATTTCCGGTTATCTCATTTGTTTATTTACTAAGTTAGGCCATTTTATAGGTAGTATTAGATCAAACGAAGATCTTACTGTCGACATCTGGATACCATACAAGTTCTCCATCTTGCGTGTAAAAGTCCTTCGCAATAAGAATTCGTTTTTACCCAATTAAATAGCAAAATCTAATCTTCTAAAGTCCTCGCAGTAGTTTTTTCTTTTTAAATAGTAATGGTAATTGGACTCAACGTCATTGTTTTTTTTATCTTCTGGTAGAGATCGACCATGTTACCAGCACAGTCAATCCGAGAGCATGACTGGCGGTGGAAGGTCTGCTACCGTTCCAGAGGAAACCGGCTAAATACTAAAGAAAACCCTCATGCCCCACCTCATTGGCAAGAAATTACCAATATGTATTTCAAAGGTATTGTACTCGTGATCAACATTTGCTATGACTATTTACAATTCAACTTCCTACACTTTGATTTTGGCGGGTTAAATATTGTTGTTGTTATATGATTGAAAGATCAAAATAAAGATTTTAACAATCATGACCATATGTTTGACCGTATATTGTAAAAGTTTTTACCCTTAATTAAAATCCGGATATCCGGCCCGCATACAACAATAACAGAAAGATCTAATCTTTGTATGCTGGGTATAAAAGAGATGAGACGTAGACAATCTTGTTTCTACCCAAAAGTAAACAGACTACTATAGTAAAGAACTCTAGCCAAAAGATTCCGGCTACATCCATTTTAATTTACTTGTGTTTGATCCCTACATTGAATCTTTGTTCATGTCAATAATTTCCTAAAGTTACTGTCTACATAAATCTTTCAAATATTTGATAAGAGTTCTTTATATGTTTATACACCCAAACAGGTAAAAACCTAGCTAATTATATTCAACAACTTTAGCAAATAATAAAACCAATTCCAACATACAAAAGATATGCATGTATATATATAAGCCAAATGATAATGATACGCGATTAATATTGTGAAAGTAAAATCTGAATATTTTAATACATGCATCATGCAAATGAAACTAGTTTATATAATATGCCAATCAAACAAAAACCATATATTACTCTCCATATAATTGCCATCAAATTAAGAAAAACAGGTAGATTATACAATATTGGATTACCTTTGATAATGTAGTTCCAATTAAGCCATGAGTGAAGAGCCTTTGTCGGATCATGATGTCAATTTGAAAATTGGGAAATATGAATGAAGAAGTTAAAGAGGAAATAAGAGGGTGAGAGTGTTTGGTTTGTTTGTATTTATTATTGAATACCTTGCACATCCATGTTGACAAATGGTATAATTAAATTAAAATCACTTAATGAATGGTATTTAACCACAACAAGACATTAAAAATCATAATGTAAGTGAATAATAATTGCCCAAAAAATCAATCAACTCACGTTGTGTATACTGTATAAGTGCATAGCACCAACTTATTATGTACGGAGTACTATACAAAGATACTAACTAAAATCCTTGTTTCAAATTAGGCATTCAAGTATCATAGTTTGTCGTTTAAAGACAAATATGTCCCTCATGTGACTTGCAGGCAAAGGCGGTATCAAGAAAAAATTTCTCAGGAAGCAAAATTAAAAAGTTCATAAAAAATAAATTTAAAAGGGGATGACAAAATATATATTAAAAACATATAAATATTTTTTTTAAATCGATGAAAAATAATAAAATACATTACAAAATCTAAATTTGAAAGAGGGCATTAGCCCCCATGTGGTTCCGCCCCTACTTGTAGGCGGGGGGACTTAACAATAATAAGGAGGAAGTGTAAACCACAAAGATAATTTTGGAAAAAAAATTATTATATAGAGCAAAAAACTGACAACTTCAACAATTAAATAAATGTAAAGAGTCTATGATTTGATTGCTTTTAATCAGCCTGATCTACCAACGTCTTGAAGGAGTTTGGCATAGCTAGACACTTATTTTTGGCATAATTAATTTATAATTAGAGTTTGTGGTTGTTGTCTTTGATATATATTGTGTCTACTCAAACTTATGAACCCAAAACAACGTAAAAAAGTCAGATGTATCAGTGTTAAAATTTAAAATACAACTAGTATTTTAACCCGGGTGTTATCTCGAAACAGATAGCACTATGTAAAACATACGAAGGAAATAAAATAAAACATTTGTAACGAAAGTTGAAAAAGTTAAAGTTATATTATAAAAAATTCATAATATGAAACTTTATTGACAAAAGTTAAAAATCCAAAAGTGGTGAAAAATAAGGAAAATGAAATTTTCATTGTCGAAAGTTAAAAAAAGAAAATCATAAAACGCAACGAAAAGAAAATTTGGTGCCAAAAGTTATAAAATCAAAAGTTATGTGACGAAAACTCAAAGTTATATGGTAAAAAGTAAGAAAACGAAACTTTGGTGGCTGAACTTGAAAAATCTAAAGCTATGTGCTAAAAAATTAAGAAAATGAGACTTCGTTGACAAAAGTTAAAAATCTAAAAGTTTTATGGTAAAAAGTTCATATAATGAAACTTTCGTGGCAAAAGTTAGAAGTATTAAAGTTTAAAAAGTGAGTATCTTTTAACATAAACGACCGTTAGCTGATGATGATCATTATTGCAATATATTTAATGACATAGACTATATTGAGCAAAAACAATTAACAGCCGTTAGTTAAAGGAGACCATTGTTGCAACAAATTTAACGACATGGACCAAATTTGTTGAAAAAGAACCACACACGGAAAAAGAGAAACGACATTTATAGTATATATAATAATTCGATATCTAATTATTTAAACGGTCAGTTAACAAATGGCTCCCACTACAGTTTATCATTTAAGGATGAGGCCTGGATACATCAATTTCAAACGAGTTAGGATAAGGTTAGATATTCAAAAGAGAAAGGTTGAGATCATCTCAAGTTGTTTCTAATTTTAAGGGGTTAAGTTTGAAATATATTGACCATATAATTAAAATAAATGATTAAAATTTAAAAATAATATTTGAATCTTAATCATTAATTTTTATATAATGGTCTAGGATTTCCTAACATGATTAATCATGTTAGAAAATTTGAGGGAATCCCTTGCCCCAAATAACTATCAAAATTTACAATCTTACTATCCATACTACTATATATAGAATATAAATCCTTGTTGGAAAGTTAGTAAAAAACATAATATGAAATGAATCATTATACTCTTATTACACCATTAGTCTTATAATTTAATATAGATATCAACCACACTTTAAATCAATTATTTTTACATCAATTACCACCATCATCACCAATAGCTATCCGTCGCCAATAACATCAAACCTTTGTCGCAGTTACCACCGCTACATTGGGCAGGTAACATGAATTTTTTTTTCAAAATTTACTCTAAGTGTCCGCCACTATTTGAAATTGATTTTTGTTTCCAAGCATGATAGTAAAATTTGTATTAAATTCAAAAGAGTTGTATAAAGGACTCATTTTTTCTTGGGAGAGGCCGAGAGGCCTTAGTGTATTCCTATATTTTCTTGTTACACTGTTTACTGATAAAACCACTTGATACTAAATCATATGTGTTGATAGTTGTAGAAATCTTCGCAATGTGTCATTTCACCAAAAACAATATTCATAAGAGATTTTATCATACCCAACAAGATCCGAATCATGTCCAAAAAATTTTCATGGCAATGATTGTCATTTCACCAACGACAATCTTCAATCGAATGAGATTATCCTTATCTTTCAAATGTTGTATTCCGCATTATATCATGTTAAGCTTTGGTGCATCAAGAAAACACAAAAAATTTCGTTCACACTTACACAAAACCTTCTATAATTAGATTAAAAGTTATAGTTCCAAAAAGTCGTGACTAGAGCGAGCGACTATATATATTACAAACTAGGGCAATTCTTCGTTTACAATTGCAACCTTTTTTCTTTCTACATTTTTTTTTATCGGGCATAACTTTGTCATATGCACGCAAACAATTGCTATCATCCATCAATTAATCTCAACAACCCAGTTGTATTTGTCTTCAATTTTTCCAACTTGAATTCCTACTAGTGTTTTGTATAGCTTCTGGCTCACCATTCCATCACCAATTTTATACTCCACTCTACATACAAAAATGTAATAAATTGAGCATTTAATGACCAAAGTTGTTTTTGAGACCGTACGTAAAAAATTTTCTTTTGGAACTGTATTACTGACCCTATCTCATGGGAAGTGATATACTCAATAATATTTTTATAGCTATATAAATATATATTGTTGGGTGTGACTTCTGTGAAGATACCACTCTCTAACAAGTCTTAACTACAAATAAGGCCCTTTCAACCAAATATGTAGAAGAACAAGTGCCAAAATTAAGGTTAGAAAACACCAGCGAACACTATAATAAATGAGCTTTTTTAAACTTTTGAAGTTATAATAAATCTAAATTGAATGTAGCCCATTAGAAAAAGAAACAAAAGATTAAGGGTTTTATATATGATCCAAGTGGCCATTATTCATATGGGGTTCTTTTTATTGGAAAAAAAAAAAGTAGGTTCAAAATTTTGATGGATCAAAATGGACTGGATATCCGGGGACCATGCATCAAACGCTATGGGACTAGAGCTGTTAAATAGCCCACAGATGCGCGGTAGCAGACTAGCAGCCCATTTTATATATCAATTGGTTTTGTATAGAATTTTGAATGTTGATATGTAAAGAAATCAGTTAAACATGATGGTAAATAGCTCATATTTTACCTTTGGCCTTTGTATGTTATGCTACCAACAGTAGCAACGCTAACGGCTGTTCCAGTAGTAAAAACTTCATCGGCTTGCAACAATTCATCTACGGCTACAGGACGTTCCTCAACCTACAACAGTTAAAACTCCTTACGGTTTAGCTATAATGAAATTACTAATTATGTAGCTCTCTTTGTGAATGATATTTACATAAACACAAAGTAGTATGAAGAGTCTTCGTGATCGATCTATCTAATTAAATCAAAAGTTAAAATAAATGTTTTGTGCAAACATATTTCTATCAAATGTCACACTAAAACTAGCAATTCGTTAGGAAAATTTTATAAACATTTTTAGGCCTATAAATCATTACTGATTGATTCTGAAATCCGCTCTAATATACAAACTAGTTTACCTTGTATCCATAGTCACGAGCAATATCGATAATGCTCTTTCTTGTGATTCCTTCAAGGATCGTACCCACTGTTTCAGGAGTTGAAATAACATTATCCTGCAAGCCAAATATTAAGTTAAATACTTATGCCTAATGTCTACTCTCATAAGGAATTATGAAAAAACAATTACCTTCACTAGAAAAATATTACAAGAGCTAACTTCTTCTATGTATTTTTTATGGACCGAATCAAGATACAATACATCTGAGAACCCTTGTCCCTTTGCTTTCGATATTGCTTTTAGTACCTACATGTCATGATTCACATCCGGAAAATTTAGTATTTTTTGTTTAAAGAAATCCTTCATGCTTATATAATGTATCAATATCAATTGAGCGTTACATATTTACCGGGGCATAATTAGAAATGCTTTTAACACCTCCTGCACCACCACGAGTTGCACGATGAAACTCGTCCTCAACGTATAAGTTCAATGGTGCCATACCGTCCTATATATATTCACTCTATATTAGAGACCAAATATGTTTGAAATATGCTTATACGTTTTTTGAAATTGGACAGAGTTAGGCTAAATGTAACTCGAATAATACCTTGAAATAATTTCCAACAGGAGAGGCATATACTAAGAATGTGTATTCTGGAGCAGGTGATAAGCCCAATATAGGCCCAGTTCCAATGAGCAAAGGCCTAAGATATAGTGATCCTTTTCCAGGAGGCGGAATCTATTTAAAAAACAACAGCAAATGCTTAATGAGTAATATTCAAAAAATTTGAAGCAAAATAGAAACATTTCATTATATGGGCTTACTACCCTTTATACATACCCGGTGATGTTCTATACATCATTTTAAAAAAATTAATTAATTTAAGCAAACTTTATTATATGGGCTTAGTGTGTGTATATTATATAAAGAAAAATAAAATTAAAACGATTGATTTAAAGTCACCTAGTCAAATGTATGCAACACAAAAACAAATTTTAAACAAATTTTGTTACTTTCATTTCCAAATTTTAAACATATTTTCCAATTTATTTATTGATTTGGTGTATTAATATAGATAAACGGGTGATATTCAAATGTTGTTACAACTTTTACGTGCTAAAGAACTTGAAAGCGAAAAGTACCCAACGTTTGTTTGCAAGAGCCGTTTGTTTCACTGCATCTACAAATTGATGTACCGATGGTGATTGCATACACATTCTCTCGGCTCCAATCTGCATCCGAATTGCATTTTGTTCGGGTCGAAATAAAAAGATCCTACCATCATCTCCTCTATAAGCTTTTGTTCCTTCAAAAAGTCCCTATATGAAGTATAACTTTTTAATTTTTAAGTATCATGTCACACTCTTGTACTAAGACATATATCAATGTTTATCAAACATTGTATTTTGTCCCTATCACTTAATCATAAGCTCGGAGGTGATATCAGAAAATTTTTTCAAAAGGACCAAAATTAGAGTTCATAAAAAAATAATCTAAAATGAGACAAAATGCTGATAACTTATAGAAAATTTTTAAAAATTCATCAAAAATTTAAAAAGCATGATAAAATCTGAATTTCGAAAGGAGCATTAGCTCCCTTTCCCCGCATGTAATATATACCGCCCCTGCATAAGCTCTTAATTAATGGATGACACCAAATACTACTTAACAAATTAAGACTACCACCCTTTAGTAATACTATTACAAATTACCTGGCCGTAGTTTAGAACTCCAGCAGCTGGGCTTAATTCAACATTCCCATAATCGCTTAATCGACCATGCTGAAAAGTGTTGTTTTCAGAGCATTTCGCCATATACATGTAATCGGTCCGTGTAAGACCAAATCCGAGATTGTTCCAATCAACATCAGCGTATTCCTCATATCTGAAAACCCAAAGAGTTGTGAGTATTACAAAGAAAAATATTATAAACTGTATTGCATACTGGGTTAGAATAAACACCATTATCGGTCCTAAAAGAACCACTTTTGACATTTTTAAGTCTCTTTTTTTTTTCCAACTCTTTGTTTTATATAAAACACAATTTTATTCATATATTTGCATCAAATATTACATAACACAAAATACTTAGTCAAGGTCAAATTGAAAAATAAAGATTCTATACAAATTAAAAGTAAACGGTTCTTTAAATACAATAGATTTTTTAAAGGTTAAAGTGACACCTATTATACCTGAACATGGGCTCACTGTCTCGAAGAGCAGTAGCAGCTTGTGCGGTCAAACATCTTGCACCTACCTTTAAAATCAGTTTAGAAATTTTAATTTAGGATTCAAATGCAAACATCATCTTTCTTTTGGTAAAAGTGTCATACTTTTTAAACTCAAGGGTGGTAAAAGTAAATAATAAGTACCTACACAACCGATCTATTTTCAGATTTGTACAATTACGCCTAATAACTTAATTCAGACCCTTATATTTATAAAACATCCAATTCACCCCCTAATGATTTCCATTTCACATTGCTAGTTGCGATGTTCTGACTTCTTGTTCTACTTTATACATTTAAAATGTCATTTAGTTTGACACTATTTTGGATTTATATATATCCTTAAATATTATCCAGTTGACAAAAAGCACCGAGATCAACCTTTTGACAAAAAGCAAAAACGAATTTCTACATAAACATGTTTAACACATATTGTCAATCATCTAATTTAGCATTTCACTTTTATAAATACATTACTAATTTATAATTAACATTTAACGCGATCATATAATATAACGTCACCAAGTATAAACAGATGATGTACGGATACAAATGACTGTGTATTGTATGTCTTCAAATTTAAACTAAACAGATAACAATGTATCAAAATGTATAATGTAAGATTAAACTGATAGACCTAGAAAGTCGTTTAAAAATCCGGTTTTAGCTATATATGTAAATTACTAACATTCATATAGATAATATTCATTTTTGTGGCAAATTTAGTGACCACCATTTTAATTCTGAAAACTATAATTTTTCTTTTCCGAAACATAAAACAAATAAGACAAGTATGAGTAAACTTTTCAGAAGCAGTCTTTTTATCTTATATATATTATAGGAGTAGGCATAGTTAAACTCTTACGAGTCGAGTCAATTTACACCCAAAACGAGTCGACTCGTTGGGTGACTCATATTTATCCAGACTCTTACGAGTCTATGTGTAAAGTTGACCGAGTCACGAGTCGCTGTTGTATTTTGATACTAATGATATATATTATATATATATTCTTACAATATTTAGTGTGTTATCGATGTAATTTTGATTTTTTTATTGCAAATAAGGAGACAAATTGTAAGTTTATAACTCTAAACTATTGAATATGTTATATTTTGATAAATCTATCAAGATAATAAACTTATATTTTTATTTTATAGACGTCACATATATAACTATACTATATTATGTGATAT
>JANDBE010000047.1:22664092-22675089 GCA_024320915.1 Erigeron philadelphicus | reverse complement strand
TATGAGAATAGAGTACCCAACTTGGATATTGCTACAGTATCTATATATTACCTTTAAAATATAATTTTGGCTAAACTTAAGTATTCATGATTTTAATAGTTTTCGTGTTTCTAAAACCTACCGTCTTAAATCGTACCATCATAAAATAGTTTTCTAAAATAATTTGTTAAATCCTGTAGAGCATACAAAATATATTAGTTCGTGCAGGGTATTAATATTACCACATCAACGAAACTCAATAATCATATAGTACAATAGTTGAAGAGCCATATATATATATATATATGTGATGATTTTGTGAAAGTAAAAAAATTATTGCAAACCATGTACATGCAACTATTCTAAAAGGCCGGTTTGATCATCACAATGAGTTATTGCTAAAGGATGGGTGTTTTGTCATAAAAACCACTTTATAATAAAGCAACTTCCCTCAATAATTAAAAAAGCTTCCACACGATTTTACATTTATACATTTTCAATATTATATTTGAAGTATTTTCCACAAAACCTAATTTCAAGATTTTGATATTGATGGTTTGACCACACAAACTCTTATTTCCTTCCTAAGTATTTAAAAATGCGATTTTCAAACTTGTTTTTTTACGGTATACATACATCTTAGGATACTAAGATAATTTTCAAAAATAAAAAAGTATTAGTATTTTTCTTGCAAAATGAAAAAGGTACAACATTTTTCTAAAAGAAAAACGCATTTCTCGTTCTTAAAAAAGAATCTTGGTGACTTAACATGTGTCTAAGGAAAAATTCTTTAAAAATAGTATGTGATATAAATTAATTACTCGTATAAGGTTTAATTAATATATCAAAGTTATGTATCACCAACTTATACAATTTGTTCTAAAGTTGTAATGTTGTATATTGTGAGAAATGAATTCTAAAGGTTGTAGATTTATCAAGTGAAGACTGCCTCAAATTTATTTCCCAATTTAAGTCAAATTTATTTCCCAATTTGAATTAAATTGAAGAAATTTTGACTATTGAATAAAAATTAATGGTTAAAATAAAAATCATCTTTGAATTTTGGTCTTGATTTTTATCAAAAAGTCAAGATTATTTTAACATGACCAGTTATATGAACGAACACAATAGGTCTAACAATAATTTTGGAGTAAATTGCAATCATCGTTTATGAGCTAAAGACTTTTATACGTTAATTGCATTGTACAGAGCCATCACCATACACCACAATCTAAAAAAAGTATAAAAAATAAATCACTTACAAGATTTAAATTATTATTTTAATAAATTAGGTGAGTCATATGATAGTTTATTCTAGAAAAAGTTAAATAATAGAAACGAGACTAGATGTGTGACATAAAAATCAACTTTTTGGTGAGTGAAATGAGTATGGTAGAAATAATGGAGGGTGTAAAAGGCAATAGTACAAACAATTAAGTACCTTTTTTATAAACGAGGGGCCAGTTTAGTATTCACCTAATTAATTACCATTTAGTGGCCAAGATTCAAATTATTGTCGGCAATATCACTATTTTTTCATTTTTACAATTATAAAAATAATAATAATAAGTTAGAGTATTAATTAACTTGGTACTTAATAAGATGAGAAAAAAAAATGGAATTCTTAATAGATTTTGAAAGAGAAAAATAATATAGCAGCTAAAATTTATTTACGTTAAATATTTCAAATATGTGTAAAACTATTGTGTCTCGTATACATATGCACGTTCAAGTTGCCACATATCAAACATAGTCATAAAAACTATGTTTAGTACGTAAATTCTATCATCCTTTATCTCTCATTTTCTATTTCTTTCTTTCATTAATATATTAATTTGGTCGGTCAGCTATTCTTATAACAAGTATAATTGGAATAAATGAAAATTTTATTTAATCGAGTACATACATATTTAACAAACACTAACCTACTAAACAAAAAATCTATATAAATGTATATGTGTATATATTGACATGTACTATAACGGTATATCGCGTAATGCAATGGTGGCGGCGAAGACGGTGTGATAGCGGCGGTGATTGGTAGTGATGGTCACGATTTTTAGTGGTGGTAATAGCGTCGAGTGGTATAAGTTGATATAAATATAATTGATGTAAAGATAATAGTGAATATATTTTAAAAAATAAAAGTTTATAATATGAATTAATAGATAAAAGTTTTGGGTGAAGTTTTACTAAAGGCAAATTGAGTAATTTCTTATATGTCTTCTTTAAAATAATAAAAGTTTATTAAGCGTAATTTGGTCAATCTTAACATTTCATTTCTTTTAACGGCAGAAATATATTATATAAAAATCTTACCATAAAAATAATAGAGGTCAAGAGACAAGAGTACAAATTTAGTATACAAGAAAAGAAACTACCTATAGACTATTGAGAGTGAATTACAATCAAACTAACCACGAGCTTAAAAAGCAAGTAAAGAATTGTTAATACAAACGTCTCATTCAATTGTAGTCTTCTCGCGTGTATAACGGAACCAAAAGTATGAGAAACGTCTATACGTTATTCATTTTCGTAAATTGATTAAATACAACATCATTTCTAAATTTCTAAAGCTCCCACTAAATAGTAAATATAATTGTAATCACAATATCTTTAGTAATCTTAGATTTATTCATGTTGTTCACAATCTGAATGAGATCGGCTAGATTTTACAAATTGCTTTCTATTTTTTTAACGTCTCTAAACGATTTTTGTTTTTATAGTTTAATCTTATCAGCTTGAGGATCTTAATTTTAAAATATTATTATATTCATATTTATTTTTGTATAGAAGAAATTTTAGTTAACCTTTTTAGGAAAAAAACAGTACTCGTAGTATTTGCTGTATTCATTTTGAGTTACCACCCGTTTGTTACATTTCATTGATTTTAGAATAAAGGTAAAGTGGGTATAATGATTATTGCAAGGATGACAATTTTCCCTTTTATACAAGAATCTTTCCCTTGTCTATGTTATACTTGGACCCTTATTAACTACTATTATTATTTTTTGAACATTTACCTTTATTAATTATTGTTTTATATCAGCTGAAATAATAGACTATAATTTTTTAGTACAGTACATGTTAATTATTGTTATCATCTTTGTTGTTGCAATACAGTACGTATGTACTTAAACTTATCTGTTAACGTTCTATCATCTTACAAATCATTTTCAGTATTAGATTAACTACTTAATACTTAATAGAAAATGTTTCTGTAAAAAGCGAGTGATAAAAGCTTGAATTTTTTTTTAAAGATTAGTTGGGAAATGAAATATTTTTGTTGTTTTGTACGGGTGAGACTATTTTCAACCCATTTGGTGTTACTAAGAATTTCAATCCAAATATTTTTAAAAGTGGGAAGTCCGGTGTCTTAAACACCGAACTTTGCCACGTACGTTGAAGTTCGGTGTTGTAGACACCGAACTTGGCTTCACATTTCTTTGTCTTCATCCTATTAATTGTTTATTTCATGACTGCACATGCTTTGTGAGTGCCACCTAGACCAAGTTCGGTGTCTACAACACCGGACTTCAACGTACGTGGCTAAGTTCGGTGTTTAAGACACCGGACTTTCCACTTTTACAAATATTTGAATTGAAATTCCTAGTTACACCAAATGGGTTGAAAATAGTCCCATCCGTACAAAATTTTCGACGGTTTCATCTAATGGCCTCTTCTCTTTGTCTCTTTTTTTGTGTGTGTAGTAATGCTTTGAATTCCTTGTGGTATGAAGGGATTCCTATGCTTGGTGACTTGCCTGATCCACAGCTTTGCCAGCGGAGCTTGAATATGATGGTCCCTGGTCACTTAAGGGAAATGCTAGACACCCTGCCCGTACAGAGGCTTGTTGAATTGACTGATCAAGCCTCTTTTACTGCTGGTATGATTAGCTCAGCTGCTGCGGCCAGGATGCGCTCTCTTGAGGAAAGTCTAGAGAGACACAGGGCCGAATTGGTTTCCCTCAGAGCTGCTCCGTCCGCCGTAGGTGGTTCCGCGGCGGTTGAGTCCCTGCAAAGGGAACTAGCTGAATCTCAGGAGGCCTTTTCCCAGGCTACCCAGAGTCTGGATGCTGCTCATGAGCGTATTGCCTCTCTAGTTTCTGATGGGCCTGCTGCGATGATTAACAGGTTGGAGTCGGAGCTTGAGCATGCCAGGAATGCTAATCGGCAACTGATATCTGGTGTTATCCCTCATGTGTTCCGTATGCTGATGACGAGCCCTGAGTTTGACCGGAGCATTGATGAATTGGTTGAGGCTAACCGGGCCGATGCGCGAGCCGAGTTTGCTTTGCGTCTAGAGCGTGATGGGGTAATCACTCTGGGAGGGAATAGAGAGAGGTTTCTTGCCAGAAGCTCAAGAATTGATGATGCCGAGGAGGCCCTAAGGAATATTACTTTTCCTTATATTCGGCAGATAGCCTCTAATCCCGATGCTTCCATTTCTGATTTGTATAGTATTAGGCCTCAAGGGATGTAGACTTTTTGTAATCCGCTGTACATATATTATAATTGGCCTTCCATTTCTGATTTGGGAGCACTAATTTTTGTTTGTCTAACCCATTTCAGTTATAACTAAAGTTATAAACATATATGACAATCACATGACTTTTGACCAAGAACCGTAGCTAATATTTGCTATTAATACAAAAGTGGAAAGCTTTAAAACATTACTTGACCACTTATAATCGAGATGGATGCAATTAAACTCGATCCCCGTTTCAGTTAAAAAAATCTAGTAATACAAAACTTTACACATTCTAGATTATACCCAGAACTTTAAACAAGTTTTGAGGCACTAAGTTTAAGTAAGTGGAAAAACCGACCAATCTCAAACAAGAATCGGTCTCTCGTTCCAAGCATCCCAAGAAGACAAATGCTTCCTATCTACCAAAGGTTTGAATAAGAAATGATAGCGTTCTCATGAGTACATATCATAGATAGCCTTGTTCCTAGCATTCCAAATATTCCACCACCAAGTAAACAATACGGCTTCCAATTTATGATGATTTGCGGCTGTAATATTCAAGTCATCACACCAAGTTAAAATTCCATCAGGCATGTCATCAGGAATATCCAATTTTGTCCAATCACGCAATAATGATCTCGTTTCATTTATTGAATGATAATAGGATAATCACAAGGATATAGTGATATACACAAATAAAACGTATATAAGTAACCCCCTGTAATCTTATCCATCATCATCATCATCATCAATCATAAATGCAATTAAAACCCCAATCACCACTATTTGTATTTGTATCTATCTAGTCTTGTTAAAGTTAGTGAAATCTCAAACTCTGGTATGTCATTATATATTTTCTATTTGTATTTGTATCTATCTTTCTACCTTAAATGTAGTAATTTTTTTATTCTTTTTTTTTTTTTTATGCAGGAATTCCAAGGACTCTACTTTGATTATGGAGGATTTTAGACTACCAAAAGATGCCCTTTTTCTTGGATTTGATAGCTCTACACAGTTAGTCTTTATTTTATCCCTTATATATTTCTTTGATCAATCGATTGTATTGTAAAAGATTATGGTTTTGTAAAATTTTACTTAGTTTGGCCAATTGGGTATTTGTTAAAGTTGATATCTTATGAGTTTCTTAAATTGGGTATTCATCAAAATTGAAGCTTGAGATATGACAAAGGTGGATTTTTGGTTTATGGAGTCGGGTATTTGTTGAAACTATATCTTGATCTAGCAACAAAAAAAGAGATTAGGGTTTATGCTGAAATTTAACTAGAGTATGTATGCACAATAGAGTGATGGAAAATACTTTTAGATAGTTTAAAACACAAAGATTAAGCATCAAATTGAAGAGAGGGGGACGTGTCACTCTTTTGTTAGGAGGAAAATGAGGAATGTGTTAAAATAATGTTAATCGGATTGGGAAATGAGAGATGAGGCACTTCTCTTCCGGTGTTACTTAATATTAAAATGTGGATGTGATTTTACTTTATGTAAGTAGTATTATTAGAATATTGAGCTAAGAACAAAATCTTATGCCTATTTGCTAGTGTATGATCAAAGGTGTAGCTAAACTCTTGAAAACAAACATGAAATATTTCACAGGTCATTGAAGGCCACTGTGTTGGATTCTAACCTCTGCATCGTGACATCAGAAATAGTTAATTTTGATTCCGAATTGCCACATTACAAAACCAAAGATGGTGTATATAGAGATGCATCAGTTAAGGGCAGAATCGTTTCTCCTACTCTAATGTGGATTGAAGCATTAGACCTCATTCTTAAAAGACTTAAAGATTCAAAGGAACTCGATTTCAAGAAAATTGTTGCTGTTTCCGGCAGTGGGCAGCAACACGGCAGTGTGTATTGGAGAAAGGGCGGTTCCGGGATCTTATCATCTTTGGATCCTAACAAGCCTTTGGTTGATCAATTTGGTCAAGCATTTTCAACTAAAGAATCTCCGATTTGGATGGATAGTAGCACTACAGAACAATGTAGCGCTATTGAGAAGGCCGTGGGTGGTGCATTGGAGTTATCTACACTGACTGGATCTCGAGCGTATGAGCGGTTCACTGGTCCACAGATACGAAGGATATTTGAAATCCAACCTGAAGTTTATAACGATACGGAACGTATCTCGTTGGTGAGCTCGTTTATGGCATCCATTCTTATAGGAGGATATGCCTGTATTGATTTTACGGATGGTGCTGGTATGAATTTGATGGATATCAAGGAGAGAGCTTGGTCAAAGCAAGTTTTAGAGGTTTGTAATTTTGTATCTCTTGATAACTCTTACAATATAAGTTTATGGTTCATTATTTAGTATTTTAAACTGTTACTTTTGATATTTCGCTCATGTATAATGTGCAACCCGCATAATAGTGTAAGAGTTAAAATGTCAACTGCAACCTCATCAATTTTGACTGGGTAGATGGGTAAGATTACCTTGCATCAAACTTTTTTGAATGTTTGAGGTTTCTTTCTATCCAAGTTCATGAAAGCTGGTTACCTCTTGATGAGTGGAAACGAAGGTGGTTAGCAGAAACAGGAATACATCTAATAGTGCTTTGACCATAAAAATCGGCTTACTTACAAGAAATCTAGAATTTTTTATTATTTAATTATCAAAACTGATGTTTAATATAGGCAACAGCTCCTGGTTTAGAGGGAAAACTTGGGAAGTTGGCTCCTGCCCATTCAGTTGCTGGTGTAATTGCTCCATATTTTGTTGAGAGGTTAGTGTACGAAGCTTAATCGTAAAAAAACCATTATATACTTTTCTTATAATGTTGGTATTCTTTGTATGAATTCGACTCTGATTATAGTTGTTATCCAATCTTCCATGGTGTATTATAATGGTGTGTTTATTTAGGTACCAATTCAACAAGGAGTGTTTGGTTATTCAATGGTCTGGAGATAATCCCAACAGCTTGGCAGGTCAAAACCTATCTTTCTTTATGACATCTAAAATATGACAAATTGGTTAACCATCACTATATTATGTTAAACTGATTATTGGGACCGATCGGTGGTAGTACATTTGTCCCTATTGTCTTTAGAAGTCAAACTGGTACTAAAGGAATGCAAAATCTGACAGGATTGACCATTAACACACCAGGGGATTTGGCAGTCAGTCTGGGCACCAGCGATACTGTAAGTCTACGTTAAGAATATTATTGGTTCCTTTTAACCTCATCTTGAACCTTCTTGGTAAATAATCCAAAATACCCTTTATGATATAAAATGTGGGCCAAGTGATTAGCAACAACTAAAGGATAAATAGATATAAATATGTTTTGTTGAAATGTTCAGGTCTTTGGGATAACAATGGACCATAACCCAAGCCTAGAAGGACATGTTTTTCCAAACCCTGTTGACCCTGAAAGTTACATGGTTATGTTATGCTACAAGAATGGGTCTCTAACTCGTGAAGGTACACTTAAGATATCTAATAGATTGTTGTAATGATGAAATAAACGCTACATAATACTTTTGGAAAAATTTTGTGATCTTGATAGATATACGTGATCGTTATGCGGATAAATCTTGGGATGTTTTTAATCAGTTCTTGAAGCAAGCTTCGCCCTTAAATGGTTAGTTTACTGGATTAATGAGTTGTAGTACATTCCGTTTATAGATTTATTTAGCCATAGTATTTGTTACGTTCGACCCATGATCACAAGGAGTTATTGCCTTTTTGTTTCAACTGACCAGCTAGAAAAAAAGGAGTTGCCTACATATGTCAGGCATAATCATTTTTTAGAAAATTACTCCGTACTACGGAAATGAAAAAAGAAGAATCTGCATTGGAGTATTCTGTCAAACAACACTACATATGTCAAATATAATTTTTTGTTCTCCATGTTTACATTAGAAAGATGGTCTTGTATGCAAAGAAGAGTCCAATAATATTGGTATTTCTAAATAGCAGTAACCAATGTCACCTTTTTCAGGTGGAAAGATAGGTTTTTATTACAAGGATCATGAAATACTCCCTCCCCTCCCAAGTAAGTCATCCCTCCTTGTTCAATTAGAATTTACTTTTAATCTTGAAAAGTCACTTTCTAAGCTCAAAGTTTACATCGAAGCTTTGAGCTTTTTCAGCATGATAGTATGATTCACGTTTCGGTGTAATAATCTGTTTATGGATTATTGTCATTATGGATTCTTTTTGTTTAGTCAAAATTGTTTTGTACTTATGCTAATCTGTTTGACTCTCAAAGTCAAAGTTGGACTCCTAATTGTTGTTTCACTACTTATAAGTTTGTAAATACTCATTCATCCCATTTTATCAGTCGGTTACCATCGATACATCCTCAAAAATTTCAAAGAAGACACATTGGATGGCATCATTGAGCATGAAGTAAAGGAGTTTGATCCCCCTTCCGAGGTTAGTATAATATTAGCCAAGTTTTATATGCATGAAGCCTTTGGGAGGTTGTTCTCAATGCTAATTACCAAAAATCTTCTTACTAAATAACTTAACAACAGAATGAAGAGGCTGTTTGGCTTTACGGTTTAAAAGGAATTATCACGTTTTCATGTACCAAAATAATCAGTTTCAAGTGTTTGGATTTAGTGAAAGTGATTCCAGTAGGCTGATTGTTTAGTGGTCAATTATACAGGATAATCAGTTTAGAATTTAACGCATCAAAAACTGATTATGATCATCAGATTATTTAGGGTTATCAGTTTTAGCCAAACATCGACACAACAGCTGAAGGAGTTCCAAACGTCCTTTTTTATAGCTGATTATCGGATTCTGATTGTTTCGTATCACATTATTAGTTTCAAAACACAGTTCCAAGCACCCCCCTTAGTTTTGAGGAGTGATATTCGTACCATTTTTTTTATATTGTACCACAACTGTGCATTACTGGCTTGTACAGTCAGTTATACAGTTTGTACATTGTGGTAATTTAATCAAAAATGGTGGTATGAATATCACTTCCCCTTAGTTTTATACTCGTATTATTTTCTGACTATCTTGCATACAGATTCGAGCAATTATTGAAGGTCAATTCCTGTCCATGAGAGGCCATGCAGAAAGATTTGGAATGCCATCTCCTCCAAAACGAATAATTGCAACAGGTGGGGCATCAGCAAACCATGGCATTTTGAGGGAGCTAGCTAACATTTTTGGCTGTAATGTCCACACAGTGCAAAGACCAGGTAAACCCTCCATTTGACAAAAAGACAGAATGCCCTTATGAATTATGACTAACTTTGGTTTTGTTGTATTTATGTGCAGATTCGGCTTCATTAGGTGCTGCATTGAGGGCTGCCCATGGTTGGTTATGCAATAGTAACGGCAGTTTTGTGCCGATATCTTCCATGTATAAAGATAAGTTAGAGAAGACGGCTTTTGGATGTAAACTTGTTGCAACAGCCGAAGATGATAAACTCGTTGCAAAATATGCGCTTTTGGTGAAGAAACGACTGGAGATTGAAAGCCGGCTTGTTCATAAATTAGGAAGATGAGATCCAGTTATGAGCCATTGTTTTATCAGTAGAGTTTAGGTGGTTCTTTAGATAACATGCTAGTAATAAGCCCCGTCAAATTCGGATTAGTGAAAATAATAGAAATTTGAAAGTTAACAGAATAATCTTTTGGCCTTCTCATTCTCATTTTACCTGTTGTTTTTTCTTTGTTTTTATTACTTGTTTGGTGTTCTTTGTAAATATCAGAATATGAACATAGATTTTGGTTAGATATGTTTAAATCAGGTTTTGTCGTTTGATCTTGGTATTATATTAAAGACTACACTTAATCAATGCGGTGTGCTTAGCAGTTGGACTAGGAGATTGTTCATTTGATTGCTTTAACCCATTAATCTAAAAATGGATCAAAAGGTCAAAACCTGCTTTATCAGTTGGTCATTTACAAGAAAATAGGGTTTTGCTAACCCTTTATCCTCATATTACTATCTAATGTTTTTAACAGAAGAAGCCAAAACTCGTTTTATGAATGTATTTTGTTCTTTTTAACATTTTATGATATAAAATGACAAGGATACTAATTTTATATGAGATTAATTACAATGCTTATGTGTTTTAACATTTTGCAACAACCATTTGTTCATATTTTGCATGATTTTTAACATCTATTATTCATAAAATCCTACTTTTGTTACAAGATAAAAACTAAAACAAAATAACTGAATAAAACGAGTCAAGCTGTAACAACCAAATTCAAGCTATTTTTTCCCATTCAGATTTATTATACAAATAAATTTTATCTAGAGAAATAAATAACCTTAACGAATTTTTAAGTTATTAAATGTAAAATAAATTAATATTAATACATTTATATAATTTTAAATAATAATAATAATATTATCTATTTTTAAATTGTGCATACAAATATATAAGGAAAATGATTTTTTAAAAATTAGCCTAAAAATCCTCCTAAAAGCTTTAAAACATGACAAGTGTTATCCGCTCATTTTCTTTGTAAAAGTGATAAATTCAACCTATATTTTGCTTGAGGTTGGACCATATATTTATACAGACTTTTTACAAGAGTTTCTCCTATAATT
>JANDBE010000047.1:22537971-22552349 GCA_024320915.1 Erigeron philadelphicus | reverse complement strand
TGGTGACAAGGAGCGAGAGTCGGCAAGAGTCTTTACCACTCCTTTCAGTCTAAGTGACAAAATCATGTGTTTAGTGGTGTCGTGCATATATAACCTTTCTTGAAGTGTTTACAATTTGTGATAAAGTTGTAGCATATGGAAGACTTGGGTGACGTATGTACCACCTTAAGTAAACAAGGTCTAGACGTTTATCAATGATCGAAAGTTTATCTCTCGAATTGGAAAACGATTCTTGATGCACCTCCTTGTGGCCACAGAAGTTCACTCCCGATGGCTCCGAACTACTCGCAAAACGAGTGGTCGTCCTGTGATTAGTCGGCTTGCAAAGTAGGTTATATACTTGGTGTTTTGTTTTTTTTTTTTTAAATCGCACTCATTAGACTTTGTGGGGTAAATAAGATACACTCGGTATAATAAAGTGTTTATTGTGAGCTCAATGGGCCCTCAAAGTTTGAAATTAATGACAATTTTTGTGTCTATATATCAGTTTCACACTTTCACTAAATGAAACAGACATTTATTTTGGAATGTTTTTGGAAAGTAACCCGCGAAATAGTATACAGGCCCACTTTGTATTTTCTCGATCATTTAATTTCGTTGTGTTAAGAAACATTAAATACATGGGAAAATAGTTGCTTTGTGGATGGATGACAGCTTCAAACTTTGTGATAAATCGATCAGACGGTAAGAAAGATGACGACGATGAAAAGGATATGAATTACAGTATAGTCGACTTTTCTCAACTAAAAAGTTACTTTTCCAAATGATTAAAACATCTAAAATAGTAATTTGTACTAAAACAAGTGCCTGCAAATCAAACAAAGCATTGGACTTGGTGCTATTGAGTCATGGGAAGAGCACTCTAGTCAATGGGTCACACCTGCCTATAGAATAGGTGAAGTTTGCATAGATCTGAAAGATCCAAAACTCATGATTCATGTGACTCATGATTCATGTGAATCAATCCCGATCCAAAAATGGTACTGTACTAAACAGCTTGAATGTTCATAAATAGTGATATATGACATCAAAACGATTCTTTTGTACTTGCCTTACAGAGATCAGTTTTAAAAATATATTATGTATAGCTTTCATTGCCAACTGATATTCTTGCAAAAAGAGACTATTATACAGTATTTTTTGGAACATTCATAAACGAAGCATCATCAAGGTGGAAACTGTGACGTTTGTTCAGTATCCATATGAGATGTACTTGATTACGTGCTAATTTAAAAAAGTTCCTACAAGGCTACCTCCGAATTATATAGAAGAAGGAATTACAAAAGATAACAATGAATTAATGATACACCTCAGTGTACACGAGCCGACCCCTACCTAGGATCCCCTTTGATTCAAATTCTCGATAAACAACATGATATCTCAAATGTTGAATTCTACTATATTTACTCGGGGAAAACTAAAGGGCCCCACGCCTCTTTGTGTACTCGGAAAAAAGGTTGTTTAAGGCCTGAAAATTGTGTAGTCCTTGGTTTATTATTGTCATGATGTCCCTTGAACTTTGGCACTTGTGTCTGGATTGTTGAAAGAAGCAGCATGATTTTGTTGCTCCAATTGTGGTTCACTTGCAAGACCAAGGGCTTGTAGAGTAGGCCTGAGATTTAGGTTCTAATAAAGATTAGATGAGTGTTTGACAAACCAAAAGAAATATATATAATAGTTATTTTTTTGAAGCTCTTTTTGGTCGCAAACTGAACATCAAGAAAGATGTAAAATTACCAAGCTACCTCTAACTTTAAGCACTTGATCAGTATTGTAATTCATATTTGCGTAAATCATCCATAAATTAAACTTAGTCTTTGTGTGAGATAAGTTTTAAATTTTATACCACCTCATTAGATTGAACCCACATGGTACAAAAGCAAGAAACGCCATTGAATACAAAAAACAACAATATGTGAATGCACTTGACAAAGATTTTATCTGTTCAACGATACCATAGAAACTATACCTAGGCAATGAAGCTTTGACACCAGGTTGATTGGCATACGCAGCAAGCGGGTGTCGGAGACTACCATATTTGTTCAGAGCACCCTCAAGTTGTGGTGATGGCAACTGCAAAAAACAATTCGATATTATACTAACAGATTATATGCATTGCAAAAGTAGACAGAAACGGAGGGGCATTACAAGGATTGGAAACGAACATACTTGTAATAATACACGAAAAGAATGTGGTTGCGTTTGTGAAATGCATTTTAAAAATCCAACCCACAATTTCGGCATCCTCCACACCTGAATCAACCACAAAAATAGTTATGTGACGATACAAAGTAACATTTTTAGTAGTTAACACAAGCATAAAACGATAGCAAGTTGCAAAAAAGTTCTTGGCTTTTCCTACTTTCCAGAATCGAGGGGGGATAGTTGAGTAACATTAGAATCGAGAGGAGACACTGCCAGATCATTTGTAATGCAAATGAGCTGGTTTGGGTATAGCTCTGTAGCAAACAGGTCAAACAGCATAATATTCAAAAACCACGGCTAGAAAAGATAGCAGCCAAACAGGTCCAACAACTTATGAACCTCCTAATTTACTATAATTCAGAAAGATTGGACCATTTGAATTACAATTTAAAAACGATAAAATAATTACCCGTTTTTGTAACCATAGTTAATTTATCAAATAATTGTAGAATTACAATTTAAAAACGATAAAAGAAAAAAAATTGCTACATCAACCCCAAGCTCCATCCATTTTAAGTTTCCTAAAAAATTACCCGTTTTGACAGCTAGCGACCAACCCATTGATTTTGTCACGATCACCCTTTACTGCAAAGGCATCATCCCAGATAAAAAGGTGAGCACATTCTGATAGGGGTGATTTGTGCACCTCGAACCAGGAATGCTATATGCAGTACTTCTAGAAAGATACTCTACCAACACTAGAGGTGGTAACTTTGCTACTTATAAATTGGTCGATTTGGGTTTTCTTATCTACAATGGGTCGATAGAGTCAAAACAGGAAAAAATAGCCAAATGATGAACGAGTCAAACAGGTAGCAAATCACCCAGAGTATATTTTACAGCTTACAGCCTCCTAAATAGTTAATTCAATATTCTATATTATCCTTATACCCATCATTGATGCATTAACTAATTAGAAAATTTTGAAGATGGACAAATACAGAAGTTTCTGCAAGTCGACCCGACCTGGTCACATAGTAAAAAGGACCTACTTCAACCCAAACCTGTTTTGACCAAACAATATACCCAGTACCCACCCATCTCGTCACTTTTACCAAGCTAACAATAATAAATGTATCACAGCAATGAACAATGTACCTGTTTCTTAACAAGTTTGGAAAGTATCTCCATCACAAAGTCGACCTATATATAAAAACATGAGTGCTACCAAGTGATTAAATATCCTTCGATATATCAAAACAAAAAGTATAAAGAGAAATTTTTTAATAAAAAAAGGAAAAGAAAGAAAACACGAGCCACTTTGCAATATCTAAGGTTCTCATGCACCAACAGTGTTGTTTTTGTTACTTTCATTCACAGATAATCCAATATTTATAGATACGCAGATACTTTCAACCAAGGCAAACTGAAGACTGTAATTATAATGGATATATATGAAACATAAATCAATCAAGAAATCAGAACAATCTAAATATGTGTGGATACCAGCTTGGGGAAAGCATCAATCGCCTGGATTACTGTCCTCATGAAGAGAAGAGGTAAAGGTGTTTGATCAACCTATAAATAGTAGCAAAATAAAAACAATATTAGAATTACACACAGTTTAAACTTAGAAAGTTACAGATTTTGAAGAATAATACCATTTGGTTTAATGCCTTGGCTAAAACTTGTTGTGTGAAAACAGTGCGTTGCTCAAAACAAGCTGAACAAGCATCCGTTATCTGAAATAAGTAACAAACTTGAAGATTAAATATGGCTGGTAGTAACAAATTTAAAGAGTAAATATGGCTGGTGTTAAACATTGCAAATGAAAAAGTGAGTAGAC
The DNA here is from genome assembly GCA_024320915.1 of Erigeron philadelphicus. Classification (NCBI taxonomy): domain Eukaryota; kingdom Viridiplantae; phylum Streptophyta; class Magnoliopsida; order Asterales; family Asteraceae; genus Erigeron; species Erigeron philadelphicus. The sequence continues at coordinate 22,548,358 of JANDBE010000047.1, read as the reverse complement.
ATGCCTTTTTAAGTGGAACGCCATCCCTCTCGGGGTTTATATCATGGATTGCAACTAGTACTTCTGCTGGTGTTAGTGCAGGCCCCATATGAGCAGACCCCTGCACAACAAACAAGCTTCTAAATACCAACATACTGTTACTTGTCAAATGAAGATTTGATTGACAAAACAGGCAAGTCGAACCGGTCATAACAGGTATGGGTGAATTATATTACCAACATAATATACTAAACAAAATTTGATCTTTTTCATATTGTTGATGATAAAAATAACTCATTTTCGTTCATATATTAATTATGCAGTACCAAAGATGAGACTAGGATAAGTAGAACCTGTAGAATGTGAGCCAGCGCCGTCTGAAACTTGTCCAATGGAAGCTGAACAAGACGGGGGAAAATAGGCAAAACCTAGAACAAAAATTCAAGTTACTCTAGATCACAAGAATAAATATTCGGATCTTCAGAACAGCTAAATTATTTTCAAGAATCTAAATCTCAAAATATTTTATATATAGCCTAAAGCCAATTGTTTTCTAATTTTACCAACTAATTAAAAAGTTACAGAGAAGAGAAGGATACCTCATTCTTGGTAAAGGTAGACAGTATTGGTATAAGTATTGTAGCATCCTGCAAAAGATAAAACCATGTAAGAACAATATAGCAAAACCTGTTCAAATGTACAGGACCAACGGAAACTCGTCAAATCTATCACCTTAAGTTTAGTCTCATATAATCGCTTGACAGTGGCAACCAGATCAACAGAAGGTGTCGTGCCTTCACACAAAACATGCAGCACCTTGTAAAACACAATAACATCGTAGTAAGTTATTATTTTGCAATGAATAATTGGAGGAAAACATTTGAAACATTAAATGAAGGAATTTACACCTGTGTTAGTAGGTTTTCACTTCCTTGGGGGGGATCCGAGATTATTTTGAGTAAATCTGAATATGAGGGACCTAAGGCCCGGATAAGAATAGGAACATGGCGATGGATAGCCTACAGTGTCAGAAAATAAAAGGATGTCAGATATATGATATAGATTTTAAATAAAACATCTGATAGATATCCCACCTGTTTAACAGCCTTTGGGGCATGATCATATCTGTCAAATACAAGTTGAAGAAGACTGGGCTTCTGCACAATAGCAAAAACAGACACACGGAAAGGGTCATGATATCAATACTATTTCTAAACTGAAACAGAACATGAACAACCATTTGCGTGGCGATAACAGAAAAACAAACCTTGGTACATAAAGCAAAAAACAAAGAAAGGTGTTGTTGAGCTTGAGCAGGTGACATTGACAAATCATTTTGGGAATCAGATTGTCCTCCCAATGCAAAATCATTCTCAGAAGTCCCTGGCTCTGAAATTTGAGAGCCACTAATTGATGTTTCTTGACTTCCCATCTGAAAATAATGCGGAAATGAAAAACATAACAGAAACATAGTTAATCACTATCGTAAGGCAATAAAGGTGAGTAGTGTACAGGATGAACGAGTCAAATTGGATTGTAACTGAAATGTGTCATTTTGGTTAGGCCAGGTCAGTTTGGGTTCTGTTGTCCATTTTTATTTCTGATATAAATAAAGAAATTATGTATGATATTAATCAAATAAACAGCCAAATTAAACCCATTCAAAAGTAAACAGGTTGAAACGTCTACCTTTTTAGAGAGATAATATAGACACTCGAAGAAAATATATATATATATATGTATAGAAAAATCAAAATCTACTCATTTTATTGAGTTAATTAAACATAACGCACCTGCCCTTCAGTTCTTTGCTCACCAAGACCTGACATTGACATTCCAGCATCTGATACTGGTCTATTGACAGCTGAGAGCAATTTATTTGTAGCAAAATTTTCAATTTTCTCTGAGATGTAATCGATCACAAAAAGTTTGTTTGCCACCTAACAAAAACAAACAGAACTTCAACCAAGGAGAGCTCACATTTTCCAATTAATATTCCAAAAAAACCCTTTAGAGTTGTCTGGCAACAGTCTTGGTTTGGTTTTCCTTTATGTTTTCGAAAATTAAAAGGGCGACTACACAGAAACTGCATGCTTATCTCGAAAACACAAATCAGTTACAAAAAATTATGTGAAATCTAGAGACTGCAACTTTTGTGGTTCACATGTCCATCTATTTCTCCTATTTTGAGATTTTCTATAAAGCGAATTAGCTTTATTAAACTAGTTTTGACCGTGATAAAAAACAAACCGCAGCATCGCGCACCTCATATAAGAACGTAAATAAACAAATCAGGTGTCACCAAACAAGACTGTTAAAAGCCCACGAGCATAACAAAAATGTAAGTTGTGATCCCCTTTTCTTACCAATCGGATAGCTTTTGCACGGATGTCATCTTTTGGATGAACAGCACACTGCATTTTAAGATATCAATGTAAGAAGCGATACGACAAGCAACACACAAGAATTGGACAGATGGAGAAATAATTCCGCGTAACGTGTAAGCAAATCTACCTTCAAGGCAATATCCAAAATAGCCTGACGATAGTTAGGACGTCCCAAGATTAAGCTCCACAAAGAACCAAGACCTTGATGTACACGGTCACCATCCCGAAGATCTTTTCCATAATTATTATCTGAGCAGCATATATCATTAAGGAGCTTGAATGCAGATTCGGGCAAAGAAGGAGCTTCAGTGAGAAGTCGACTGAAGGACTTATCATTTGCTGGCAAAGCATCAAGCAAACACTTCGCCTAGACCAAGAAACCAGAAGAAAAAAAAAAAGTTAAAAAACTAATAATAATAACAATCCATCAAATTCCATACATTTAGAGATTCAAGTCGCCATATTACAAGTTCTTACCACTCCCAGAAGGAAGTTTTCATATACAAGAGTCACTGAAGAGTCTTCAGGTGAATTTGGAATCTTGAGAATATACAGGTGGTATAGCACATGCATAATGAGTTCGTGCCCCTGGTGAAAATGCAAATGCATATTAAAACCCAACGTCAAACAAAATTAAAGATATTTAAAGCTGATACCTTCTGATTCTGGTAGTCTGCGACAATATGCTTTTGTATCATTGAAATTACATCAGCATCAGCATTGACCTGCAGCATCACATAGATTCTATTATAATTCTTGTTTTTATGTCTTGAATAAAATTTCTGCATGAAGCTGTTGCACATGTCCCATACAAATACAAGAGGGTACTCTAATGAGCTTGCCAAAAATAATAATTCAACTAGACAACCAATGTGCAGCCAAAATACTGGGTTTAAGCAACAGTTTCAGATCGCAAAACTAAACTATTATAATGTCCAATCAATCACCTTTACATAGATCAAAACTCATTCAGTGAAACAAAATTGCAGCAATTTGTTATATATATAGTATTAGGATGAAGAAAAATCAACCATGTCTAAAATTAAATAAAAGGATGACCAGTCTGAACGAATACAAAAATCAGGCAAGTGAAACTGACGTGGCCCTGAACTGGAGGGAATATAGTAGATCATAATTAACATCTTTTGCCTCATCAGTAGAAGACCGTATACTTATAAGGATCATCTGACTATTTAGATGCAGAACTCTTCTATCACTACATTTAAGGATTATGAATGTCTGCTTAACGTAATTGGTAACAAACATTAAGCAAATCTTCTCATATTTGTCAACTTAGGATCTGTAGACACCCTGGTGAATAACATGCAGAATTGGTATAACCATATCAAGGGCACGAATTTATCAAACTACGGGTTGACTACATGCTAATACTATCTGTTATGGGGCGACTACCATCCTGATTATTTCACAATGGCTCCTGTTCATAACCTGATAGTTTGACTATGTTTAACATATTTGTTTGCATATAACTTTAATGACTTCCAGCAGATACACAGGCCACAAGTCATCTTATTCTTCCACGATACTCTGCTCAAGAGTTGAAACACACAGTAACCTAGCAGGAAGAAGTTACTAACACCTACAAACTGGTATACTTCGGATAACTGAACAAGAAGCTTGCATCTTACGTATTGGGCACTGCTTAAAAAAGCTCACACAGTAAGAAGACTTGAACATGCCACATCGCAACAAAAGCCACATTAAACCCTCAAAGATTAATTATGTTATGAAGAACATATATATAATATTACTTGTATATAAATTATGTCATGGTCACTTTTACAAAGTTGTCATACATTGTCAATAAACATCCCGTGATAATATGTAATAATAGGTTGAACAAAGCTAGAAACAATAGAAGTGTCTCCCCAAAGGGGAAACAAGAAAAGCAGTTAAACTTCAGAAACGTTAACCAATCAAGAGAGGAGTCGACCCCCACCTGAGCAACTAGTCGAGAAAGCAATGCCATCCGTGTCTGCAAAAACTCTGTCCCTCTTACTTGCGTATAAGAGTCTAAAATCCTTTTAATTGCCAATTTCTCTACATCTCTTTGTTGTTTTTCAGTCAATTCCACATAAGATGGAACCACTGGTAAATCAACAGAGATTTCCTCCAAAACGGGTGTGTCCACTGGGCTTGGTGAAAGCTGGTCGGATTCCACTAACGAGAGTGGGTGGTCATCATCCGTCATTACAATATCTGTTGATATGTGTGCATCCGAGTCCGTATTAGCATGACCAATGGGAGACATTGCTACTTCTGAAGTAATATAACTTTCCATGTCAGTACCAACTTGCATGCCTTGTGTAGTGTGTACTTCTTCATCCGGAACCTGAACTTGGGAAACTGTAATATGTTCAGGGATGAGCGACATGGTTTCTGATTTGGGCACAAGAATATCTGGTGCATTATAGGAACTTGGTACTACAGGTGGCAGAGATTGTCTTTTAGACAAGGAAGATGTGTCAACCTCAGGCTCTGCTAAACCGAAATCCTCAATATGCTCAGATGGAGTATCAATTGGTAGAGACGGACGTCGTGGGTCAAGGCGTCGTGGATCCTGTTAAACATCACAACAGAAACTCAATTTCGATGAGGTGAGAAACTAGAGGTGGCGAAAGGGGCAGGGAGACTGGGGTGAGTTGATGAGAAATACTTTAGACAAAAAACTTGTACTTTTTATTAATAATGAAGGATAACACATGATTAAAGAAAGTGTACAATTCCAAAAAGAAGTCTAACTTCCTGAATAAAATGATTTAGAAAGCTTTATTGGTTAAAACTTTTGGCGACTTCCGACTTATTTTCTTTATAGCTTAGTTTATGTAAAATATCCGTATGACATGCTCAATATAGAACTAGTTCAAATCAACCCACTTATTAGTAAATTGGTCAAATTTGCCCACTACTAAACAAAACAAGAAACGAATACAAGCAGATAAAAAAACCCACCCTTCGTGAATCACGTTTTGTATCTGCTTGGAGACTAGTAGAAGTGGCAGTAGTGGGGAGCGGTGTGCTGACGGCATTTGCTGAAAGCACAGCATTCTGTGTAGTTGGTGCAAGCTGCGAAGAACGGGATCCAGGGAGGCTGCCAAGCTTGGATATTAAGGGAGGGCTTTTAGGCAAATGTTTCATATTTGTCACAACAATGTCAGCTAGAAGATCGGGATGTATCTGTGATACAAGGATTTCAAGAGATTCAGCTCCTCTTTCTCCTTCAGCAAGTAAAGCACCAATCATGGCAATCATTTGTTCAACAGGTGTCAGACCATTATCTGGTGGCGGCATCTTGGTCGACCCTCCATTTATTGGGTGATCATGTGCTGAATCATTGTTAGAGGCATAGCGGCTCCTTTTTGATGCTAAATCAGAGGAAACCATATGGTCTTGATCCGTAGAGGCTGATCGCTTCCTAGGTAAGTCCCCTGACATAATCATATGGCTTGATGGTTGCTCGTCCTGGAGAGTGAAAGAGGATTGAACAAAATTAGAATGCCAGTGATAAAAAGTGTATGGTGGTGTTTAGATGAAAGCTATGGAAGTGAAAAGTGAGTTACAATAACCAGTCTATAGTATATATAAAGTGAGTCAGATTATTTAACTGTTCAGATAATCTAATTTGGATAATCAACTACATGACAACAAATTTAATTCATAAGAATATCAATCTTACTTACCGCCTTCCTTTTATTATAATTTATAAAGAATGAGATTATTAATAAAATTGTAGATGACAATGTTTCAAAAAAGTTTGTAAAGATATGATTCACTGAAACTAATCTTATGTTGGTATAAAATAATCTTATATGCTAAGTTTACAGACTACAACATGTGGATATGTCCTTTTTAGTCATTTTGTCATAGTTTTATAGAAAAGAAGGGTTTCTCAAACAATTGAAATACTTTTATGTAATTATTACTTCTTCATGCAACAGAAACATACTTGAGCAATATTTATACCAGATGATTAAGTAATTCTGATTACTAAATAACACATAGTCAAGTGGTGGCAACTCCCACTTGGGTATGAGGTAAGTGGGTTTGCTGTTAAAAGAATTATTAGATTCTTGCTCTCTCAAAGATAAACCCATACTATCTGTATTTCAGAGAAGAGGATGAACACCTATTTCCATGAGATATTACCTTGTTTGCACGAGCATCCCGATAAGCACGCTCGCTATTTCTTATCATTTTATCGACCTGTCTCAACACCTGGTCGGCTGCATCGCCAGCATTCATTGCCCGCAAAACCTTCAGCAGCTTCTCTCTTGACTGAATTAATATATAACAATTTATCACAAGCTAGTATAGCAGCAATATCAAGATAAACAATAAGAAATTATGGTGCAGCACTTAAAAGTTTATTAGATGACCCTTGAAAGCTCCACTCGGTTAATATACATGTATCATCTTTCACCATTTTGCATGAACAATTACCTCCATAATTACAGGGTGTGTAGACCTCAAAAATCCTAAGAGTGCAGTTCTTAGAGAGTACTGTATGCTTGCATTGTGGGATCCTTTTGCTATATAATTAGCATCGAAATCAAGCAGTGCAGAAAGGACAGAACTATACTGCATCTGCTTCCTTCGGCCGATGGTAGCAAGACTGAAAAAATAAATACAAACTGTAAGTCTAAACAAATTAGAGGTCAGCATAATGCGTACGCATTCATCGAACAGATTAAATCAACTCGCTAATATTGTCCTATAAATTCTTTTAAGAGTAACCATGTAGCAAGTAAGTACTAAATAGATGAAGATCAGCAGTTGATTTTTATCGAGTAACTCCGAAGACTAGAGCAGATAAATTCATGTAATAACTCAAGCAGCCAGTCTTAAAATAGATAAATGAACAAATAACAGATATAAAGTCAATTGATCATAAATATACTGCCAATAACACAAAGGACCAATCATTAAGATATGCCTGTGGAACATAAACCTCATCAATCAACCACGACATCACTACACGCTATAACTTGATAACGAGCCAACAACATTGAGACCAAATATAAAATGCTCAGAATACCATTGATATCGAGCAAAGAACAGTGCAATGAATTAGAAAGTAATAGCATTTAACTGTAGATATGCAGATTAACTGTCGCCGTATAATCAGCATCCTAAGAGTATAGCATGAAACAATACCAAGAAATATACTAACACCATCCAAATGTCAGTTTATCCAGTACACAGCCAACACCCTTAAAAGCTGTACACGTTGAGGACATATATTAACACAGCTGCCTAGCAACCAATAAGGCAAAAAGTAGACGACATTTTCTGATATTTACTTTATATACACACAGACACATATATCTATATGTATGTATGTATATGTATCTATGTATGTACCTATGTTGTCCTTAACATGAAAAGATGCTACAGAAATTAGAAAATTTGGTATGTGTAGAAATGTGTGGCAGAAACAGCTGCAGCTATAACCCCTAAAAATAGTACAAACTATCAACTTAGGTCATGTCATTAGCTTAATGTTAAACAAATTTAACATATGCGATTCGAAATATACAATAGCTTCTTGTCCTTAAACTCCTGAACCTGAATGAGGTATACTTCCACTCATACTGTAAACAAAGTCCCCTTCCCTGAACGAGGTATATTTTCACTCATACAGAAAACAAAGTCCCCTTTCATAATTTCCTCAGAGTATTAAGATACCTTGTATTTAACTTTTTTATGAGACTGCTAGCTGAACTAATGCAAATAAAGCACGCCTACTGACGGCAACAGAATCTGTTCAACGACGCTAACTCTATCTCTTGAATTTTATTAAAGAAATAACTATATTTGATACAACATTGTTATTCATGTCTTCTCTGGGCAAACTATACTTTTTGGAACTTTCTTTATGCAAGCGAAAACCCTTTCATTGATATCGATATATGTCAGGCATTGAGATCTGAATCAAAAAAATTGTGGGTAGATAGGCTGCAAGGACGTGGAGACAAAATTATAAAAGGGGAACCAAGAAGCAAATGCCATAACCAACAAAAAGATGCACATTTTACTGAAGCTGCCATCAACAAAAAACCATATTTGATTAATTATAATTATTTGTAGTATGTCAAAGGTCAATTTATACAAGGGTATGTATGTACAGCGAGATAACGAAAGGGCACTAGATCACAAACAGTTTATAATCTATAAACGGTGCTGCTATTCTGCTGAAGCCCGCCAGAAATAAGCCATCACGCACTGCTCGCTAGGATATTTGACACCAGCTAACTGTAGTCTCCAATTATCTGAACCAGACTCAGCAGTTCCATGCATACATCCAATCTCATTAACCTTGCACAATGCTGCTAAACATGCTGCAACAATACCACAAACAAGTACTTCAAGGTGTACATTAACACCTCCAATTTGTTTTCATGTACAATTATTTTCATAGATCCCAAAACTTACATATCTATCTCACTGGACAAAGATATAGAGTATTGATGGCTACCACTCTACCAGTAACCAGCCTACTGAAGACACAAAAGCACACACATCTTCGTAACATTCACAAAAAAAATCATATAAGTTGGGAATACATATAAAACTTTACAAAGAAGCACCTAATTGTAACATGTTAGACAAAAAAAATGGGATGTTGTCATCCAACAAATGCAAACCAAACACTAAGATGCTTTGATACAATTACTTGACCCAGACATGAGAATTAAGATATAAGCACCAACAAGTCAGCTATTGCCATTTCAAAAATCATGTACTTTGTCACCTAGCTTCCAATAAAAATAATAACCATTAACACACAAGACATATTGATCATAAAAAGCATATCAAGTGAATGCACAGGCCACAAAGATAAGGCAAACAGATGGGTGGTAATGTGGTATCTCACCTATTAACAACAGAAATGGTAATGGAACCCGGGAGACTACTAGCCAATCTCAGCAAATCGAGTAAAATCATGAAGTATTTGTTTGCTTCTGACTGCAGTGCAACTGAATCCAAAACAGGATGACCACCAGCCAGCCATGATATATTGAAAACCTGTACACTTCTATTCACTGCCATATCAAAATCAATATGGTTAACAAACCAACATACATTAGTAACATATCAAATAAGATGTATAGAAGAAAAACCACCATGAACATCAATGATAATAGTCAATACCTTCATTGGTATAACCTCTAGAATCATTGTCCGACATGAAGAGCAACACACAAGTTTCCAAAAACTTCAAAGCAAGCAACCTTGGACCGACAGACTTATCCTACAACAAGTGCAAACTCAATTAGGTTAGGCAATGGATTCCAAAAGACATCAGTTTTACACTGTAAATATTACAAAGTAAGAATGCATCAGCTTCTATGATAAAAATTAGAAAAGGAAAATTGGGATATAATTCCAAATACAAAAAGAATGTGGGGGACTTTTGTATAAACTTAAAGGTAAGTTTTTAAATATGCCCTTGGCTTGGCTATCAAGTAGGTCACTACAAATTGGCAATTCACTAGTTTTTTATACTTCATCAGAGATACAAACAATGATAAAATGTAGCCTCTGAAAAAGATATTTTTTGAAGGCATCGAAAACAACTCTAACAGCAAATAAAGCACCCACTTTTCTTTAAAAATTCATCCGGTGAAGATACAGCCTATATTTCTCCCATTGATTTGTTTATACATGTATAACATGAACCAATAAACAATTCAGATATCCAGTTATATAAATCCTATAAAGATACATAACAAACTTTGTATATGGATGTTTACACAAACATAGCAGAGAACACCAGCTTTTATATTAATAAGAACAGAAATCACATTAAACATAATTTAGCGGTGATTAGGGTTGCGTTAACAGAAGAGATTTTGCGTTTGCATTTTCAAAACTGCGTTTAGAAAAAGCATATACGTACATGCTTCTTCAAAACTGTGTTATGGGTGGATTGATAGGAACCCCTTAGTCCCATGTGCCTAAGGCACCCGCATAACCCCCGTATTAGGATAGCGTCAAGG
>JANDBE010000047.1:22276459-22290085 GCA_024320915.1 Erigeron philadelphicus | reverse complement strand
ATTAGCAACGGAGTGGCCGCGTCGACTTCCAGAAGAAGTTCCAGAAGATGACGAGCTTGGTAATACTGTTACAAATGTGTAATACTGTTACAAGTTCCAGAGGAAGCATTGAGATCAAACAATGTGCAATTAGCAACGGAGTGGCCGCGTCGACTTCCAGAAGAAGTTCCAGAAGATGACGAGCTTGGTAATACTGTTACAAATGAAAGTATTGAACCGATTGAAGAGGGAACAATGCAGTTACTACCTGTAGATGACTTGTTGTCTATTTGCAAGAAGCTTTTAGAAATGAAGGATTCTGTAGCTCTCCCAGTTCGGGGTCTTTTATCAATCATTTCCTCTCAAGATGATGGCCGATACCAGTCAGATGTGATATCATTTGTACAAGAACAACTGAATGGTGGAAAGAACAAGATGCCGTCATCCCTTTTTCATGTTCTTCCTTTGATGCTTCACGAGGATAAGGATACACTAGAAGTTGCTAATAAATGTGGTATTGTCAAAGTTGCAGCTAATCTTTTATATGATTGGAATACCCGATCCCCTGAAATCGGGATAGGGCTTGTTCCCGAATGGGTGACAGCAGCTTTTTTTGCTGTTGACCAGCTTGCTCAGGTTGACCAAAAGTTGAATGCTGATACTTCAGAATTGCTAAAGAAAGATGAAGTTCGTAACCAGAATTCAGAAATATCTTCCAAGCATATTGATGTTGACGAGCAGAAGAGATTTGTTAAGATATCGTGTGGGTTTTTAGGAAAACTGCTTCCTGCTGAAACAAATCATGCTGTTCTACAATTATGTTCAACACTGACAAGAACTTATTATGTTGCTTTAAGTTTCATAGATGCAGGTGGTTTGCCTTTACTGCTATCTTTGCGTACAAGTAGCCAATTTGCCGGTTCTGATAATGTTGCAGAAACTATTATCCGCCGAACTCTCCGACAAACTTCAACTGATGGTCAGGTCACTTTGGGTAGAATCACAAAACTTCCCAAGGCAAATACCGAGAATGTAAAAGCTCAACGAAAGCCACCTGAAATATTTACTAGTGTACTTGAGCTACTTTTGAAGTCAGTAATTACTTTTGTACCTTCTTCAGAAGAAAAGTCAGCTACGAGAGAGAGCTTTTCAGTATTGGATATAGATATTAATGTTAGTTTAAGTAAGGGTAAAGGTAAAGCTATTGCATCGGGATCTGACGGGAATGAAGAATTTCGGCAGGAGTCGTCCGTGTCTTTGGCTAAAGTTGTATCCATTTTAAAGCTCTTGAAGGGGATTCTTCCGATGTATAGTCCATCTTTTCATGTTCTCCTACAAAATGATGCTGAACAAAGTGGAATATTTCAACACCTTCTTTGTAAGTTCCTTCCTCATATGTAAAGTTCTAAAGATGAAAAAAAGGAAGAAGACTGGAGGCACGAACTAGCAGAGCGGGCCAGCCAGTTGTTGGTGGCTTCTTGTGTGCATTCTGTAGAGGCAAGAACAAGGATTTTAAGAAAAATAAACAACGCTTTTATAGATTTTGTTGAGAATAGTAGAGGTAATCGACATGGCGGAAGTGATATTCAAGCTTTTGTTGATCTACTTGGACATGTACTGGGTGCACGATCGCCTACTGGTTCTTCAATTTCAAAAGAAGCTTTGGGTACTTTTAAAGATCTTGGTTTGGTGAAGTCGCTTACAAAAACTTTGGAAATGTTGGATTTGGATCATCCTGATTCGCAAAACATTGTTAAAGGGCTTCTGAAAGTTCTGGATTTGGTCACTGAAGAGCTTGTTCATGCTCAACCTTCTGATCAGGGTCAACATGGAGAAATAGAGAATACTGGTGATATTTCCCTATCTACTGAAACTGTATCTTTACTTAATGCTAGCTCTGCACCTGCGGGTGATATGTCAGGTAATGAAGGAGATGAAGATGAAGATGGAGATGATGATGGGCATAATGATCTCATAGACGATGAGGTTCATCATTTGCCACACGACACTGTTCAAGCTGATGAGGATGATGATGGTGGAGTTATATCCAGATTAAGCAAGGAAATGAATGGGATAAATATGTTGGACCATAGATTTAACAACGATCCTATCCATGTGATGCCTGTTGAAGTTTTTGGTTCCAACCGTCAAGGTCAAACAAGTAAGTCTATTTTAGAGATTCTGTATCCTTGTTTAGTCAATTCCACATGTTTCAGTAAGGTTGCTCAATGGGTCAGAAAGGTACCATCAAAACATGTTTTTTGTTTGCTGCGGGTGACTTGCCCTGGTTGGATTGACCCGTTTTGTTATAGGTTATGTTTCTAATGAAAACTGTATGAGAAGTTTGATAACAAAGTTGATATTGTTGCAGAATATATATTTTGAGAAATTTTCTAATGAAAAATGCCAAATGGAATGACCCATTTGGTTATAAGTTATGTTTATAATGAACATGTATGCTAAGTTTGGTCAAGAAGTCTTGTTTCTAATGAAAAATGCAAATAAAGTCTTTTTTTTTTTAAATATTGTTGTTAGACTAAGATGGTTTACTTGCATTAAAATACACTTTGATGACGTTCAACCTACTTATTTGAATGGTTCTTTCAATCTACCTGACTTTGTTGATCTATAAGCATATTTCATGTCTACTTAAGAACTTCTAAATTTTAAGTAAATTTAAGATCAAGAATCGATGTCAACATTCTTTTCCTAAATTGAATTTTGAACCACTTCTTTTACCAATAAAACAACTTTTTATTCATCAATCACTTTCAAAAATTTCTTTTCAACTTTCTTCGAAGATCTATCCATCTCTCCCCATCTACAAACGAACATCATCCGCGGGTCCTGCTAGTCATTTTCTTAAAGAACGTAATTTTTGACATGTTTGACCATGTAACAGAACCCCAAATAGCAAGTTACAAATAAGTGGGCTGGAATCGTCATTATCAACTTTTGTATTATTTTGTTATCACAGATAATGCTCGTGAAGGGCACCTTGAACGATTGGATTCATTTTTTCAATCTTTGAGAAATGGTCCTCATAGACAGCCTCAATATTATGATATGCAATTTGGCTCATGTAATTCTGGAAGCATACCAACAGTTGATGAACCCCAAGGGGTTAACGATGCAAAGGCACCCGTTGGTCAACCTCATTATGTTGATACGCAATTTGACCAAAATGATGGTGTCTTGCGTGATGTTGAAGCTGTGCCTGTGAGCCAAGAAAGTGGTGGAAGTGGGGCTACATCACGTGCTCGGGTCAAAGGTGTATTTGACCTGGTAGAAACGAATGAAGGGGCAACTTCTAAGATATCAATAACTGCTACATTTCCGTCTGAACAACAGGAAAAGGTATGTTATTTTTTTGGTACAATTCTCAACCTTTTTGTTAAAATGTTTCATGGTTTTTTTTACTCTAGTTAAGGAGGGACACAGTTGGGTAGGGTGGTTTGCCTCTCAACACAAACTGGTTAACTCTTCTAGAAGAGTTGAAGGATTTGGATCTAGCATGGATAGAGCCGTTGGAATCACTGCTCGGAGTTCACGAAGTAAGCCTGCTGAGACTGATGGAGCTTCTTTAGTTGACAAAGAGGATCTTAAAGCCATGATTCGGTTGCTGCGTGTAGATCAGGTGATATTTTGGTTTACTGGTTTCTAGAGAGGACAATTTTAGCCCACCAACTATAAACTGAGTGGTTTGGGTTACATTTTATCCGTAATGGGTTAAATAGGTTAAGCTATAAATAAAATAAAATATAAAAAGTATTACTATTTTCTGATCATTGTGTTACTATTTTCTGAATGTGTGCAGCAAGAATCCAGAATGGAACTCCAGAAACTGCTCTTGAATCTATGTGCTTATGATGAAACGCGTTCATCTGTAGTAGATATTTTGATGAATCTGCTGATGCTTGAAATTAGAAAGCCTGACAATAATTCGAGCACCTCCGATTATAGACTTTATGAGTGTCAGCATGATGTTACATATGCTCGTACTCAATCCTGTGATGGTAAGGTTGGTCAGGATTATGCAGGTGTTTCCATTGCAAGCAATAGCTTTGTATGTCGCTCCGTTGATTTCACGGGGTGTTCTAGAGACTTTGACATATCTAGCCAGCAGAAATACATTTGTTGCAAAACTTTTGCTTCAGTTTAGATTACCTCCATTGGACTCTCAAAGTCAAAGTCAATCTCTTGGAAACGCCATCATGGATATTCAAGATGAACAAGAGGACTTACCAGCCATAACCATGCTATTAAGTCTCTTGAAGCATCCACTTTATTTGAGAAGTATTGCACATCTTGAGCAGGTAGTTTCTGGAAGACATCCTTTTTTACTTATTCATATATGGTAATGTTCAAAATTGGACTGATTGGTGTTTGTCGCGTGTTTCAGTTGCTGAAGTTATTAGATGTGATTATCGACAGTACTGAAAGTAAGCAACCTTCAGATGAACATGGGGTATCTGTTAGTGGTGCTGCTAATCGAGATGACGACTCTCACACTATTTTACGGAACTTGCCACGAGCAGAACTGTGCCATCTCGCTGGATTGCTTGCTCATGAAAGGTATGAAATTATCTTTTCTTTTGCATTGGATTATTTAATAGGATAATGATTTGATCTCAAAAAACTTTAGCCTACCACTACTCATTCCCTAACCCTGCATGCGGGTAGTTCCTTGGTAACAATTCATTAGGAAGTTCTGTGCATCAAAGATGCACTCTTTGTTTTAAGGTGTGGATCGTTGCGAAGTTTTATCCAAAGTTGTATACTATTAAAGTGATCATTTATGTATTTGAATAAAATGACTTATTTCACAAGGTTCATTGCATATTTGCATCAAAGTTACTTTTTATGGTATTTCAACCTGTTTGACCATTTCTTGATCAGCAAGTTTTCTTATGTTGAATGATTGATCCCTTCAAAATAAGTCTTGACCCCTTAATGTTTTTGGGTTCTTGTTGCTAAACCTGAAAATCTAAATAACTTCTTTCCACTATATCAACAACAAAAAAAGAAAACCTTGAATCTATTCTCTAACGTGTGCTAATATGTAATATCTGCATTTTCCTTTTAGTTTATCTGATAATGCATATGCTCTCGTGGTGAAAGTATTGAAGAAATTGGTGACCATCGCACCCCATCACTGTTATGTATTCATAAGAGATCTATATTATAATATGCTCCCTCTCATAAAATCAGCCATGGATGAGTTACAGCGATTTAGTGTAAGTGAAAAGGCACTTATTACTGCTTCCGATGGAGCAGCAATCTTAAGGGTCATTCAAGCACTGAGCTCACTTGTTGCTTCACTTGCTAGAGGGAAAGATCAAACACTTGCTTATAACGATCTAAAAGATACTCTTTCCGCTGTTAGTGGAATAAACTCAGATTTAGAACTGCTGTGGACGGATTTAAGGGCATGTATAAGTAAAATTGAGAACTATTTCGGTTCTTCACTGGATTTAACTGACTCATCAGTTATCTCCTTAGACCCTCTGGTGCTATGCCTCTTCTGCCAGTTGGCACTCATAACATTATATCATACATAGAATCTTTCTTTGTTATGTGCGAGATATTACACCCTCAAGATTCATCAAAACCTCCAGTAAAAGCTTATGAAATCGTGAAGTTTTTAAAGAAGCATAAGAAGTTACTTAATGCATTTATACGACAAAACCCTCAACTACTTAATAAATCATTCTCAGTTATGCTCAAGTTCGCGAGATTTATTGATTTTGACCACAAGCGGTCTCGTTTTAGATCTAAAATCAAGCCTCAGGATGATCACCATCGAAGTCCTCTAGGAATTTCTGTAAGACGAGCAAATATAGTTGAAGATTCATGCAGCGTATTGATAAAGACGTCCGCACATGATTTGAAGGGTGTTTTAAGTGTTAAGTTCCAAGGGGAAGAAGGTATTGATGCAGGTGGGCTTACCAGGGAATGCTATCAGGTTTTGTCGAGGGTTATTTTTGATAAAGGAGCTCTGCTTTTTAGGACTGTTGACGACGGTGAAATCTTCCAGCCGAATCCGAATTCTGTTCAACAGCCAGAACATCTCTCATACTTTAAATTTGTTGGAAGAGTTGTGAGTACCTTCATTTTCTTGTAGTGGACGTCTGAGTAATCAAAATTTGTTGGGGCCAAAACGGTCAATTTTTTTGGTGTGGGCTCTGGGCTGAAAGGGGTTGGGTCTGATATGCGTCTTGTCCAAAGTAAAATGTATTTTCGTGTATGAATCATATTATTTCAAGCTATTTTTATTACTATGCTTGTTACACATTGGACATAAAACATAACCTGAATCGACCCATTAATGGCACCTTTACTTTGATCATTTGATCCAGATTTACACTTTTCTTTCTCTTCTTTTTGTAGCTTACGATTCTACTGTTTTTTAGGTTGGGAAAGCATTATTTGATGGTCAGTTGCTTGATGTTCATTTCACAAGATCGTTCTACAAGCATATCCTAGATGCTAAAGTGACATATCATGATATGGAAGCGATTGATCCACATTACTTCAAGAGCTTGAAATGGATGCTTGAGGTGTGTTCAAAGTGATTTGGTAACTCTTGGTGAAGTTTTGGTAATGTTTTGGGATAACTTCTGGTGCTAATGTCATTTTGTGTTTTTTGTAGAATGATATCACAGATACTCTATATCTAACATTTAGTATCGATGCTGATGAAGAGAAGAAGATCTTGGATGAAAAATCAGAGGTAAAGCTTATGTAATTCCAGTTTTAGAATGCATGATTCTTGTGAAGATTGAATGTTCACTTTATTTTTGAAATTATGACTCTCATAATGTAGGTTACTGACTATGAACTGATTCCTGGAGGAAGAAATGAACCAGTGACGGAGGAAAATAAGCATACATATGTTGATTTATTGTCTGAGCATCGGCTAACGACTTCTATACGTCCTCAAATAATTGCTTTCTTGAAAGGATTTAATGAATTGATTTCACGGGATCTGATATCTATCTTTGATTACAAGGAATTAGAACTGTTGATAATTGGGCTTCCAGATATTGACTGAGTTTCTTGTTTATATTTTTATTTTAATTATAATGTCGACTGTTATTCTTTTTTCTTTTTTCTGAAAAGGGTTATGTACTTATGTATCGTTTGTTATTCTCAGTGGATGACATGAAGGCAAATACAGAGTACTCTGGTTATAATGCTGGGTCTCCTGTTATCCAGTGGTTTTGGGAGGTTGCTCAAGGCTACAGTAAAGAAGATATGGCTCGTTTGTTGCAATTTGTGACTGGAACCTCCAAAGTATCCTGTTTTATTTCAAATTTCCTATACTTCCTATTTTCAGCAGGAACCATTTCATTTCTATATTACGAATGTTTGTTAAATGTTTTCTTACAGGTGCCTTTAGAAGGATTCAGTGCTTTGCAAGGCAGGTCAGGGGCTCAAAAGTTTCAAATTCACAAAGCATATGGAGGGCTCAACCTTTTGCCCACAGCTCACACATAGTAAGATTTCAGTTTGACAGTTGACTTTGTTAATGTGTTACCTTTACTTGGCCAGATCAAATGTTATTATACAGAATATTTTTGCTTGATGGGAATTACTATTTGCTTTCTAAATATTATGAGGACTAATGTGATATATTGATTGAATGCAGTTTCAATGAGTTGGATTTACCAGAGTATCCTTCTAAGGAGCACCTGGAAGAGAAACTTCTGCTTGCAATTCATGAAGCCAACGAAGGGTTCGGTTTTGGTTAAACGAGGCAGTGCAGATAAACTTTATCATGTCAAGCAAATTCTTTAATTCCATTTTCTGATTTCAGCAGGAGAGATGCATGTATTGTTACACTGCAGTTTCAGTTTGTCAAAATTGAATGTCGTGTCTTTTTTTTGGCAGTTATCTATGTTGCCAGATATCTTAGAAATCATTTTGCTTTGCCAACATTTATTAACTGTACGTACTTATCATTGTGTATTGTTATTGTATGATCTATCAAAGCAGTACTTTTTGTATTTGGGCTACTGATCTGTGCTATTTCCCCTCAACGGTCAAGTCTATATTATGGTAGCTTTGAGCTCAAAGTTGCAAGCCCATCAATCTAAAAAATAGAACCAAATCACAGAGTCACAGTAACTACAAGTATATTGTATTTCTTTCTTCAGTTTGATTTCCCCTCGCTCCAACTGCGCAAACATAGTAAAGCAATCGATTTTTCTCATTTCTTTACCGTGGCCTAGCCTGATCGTATGGGCTAGCATACCATCCAAATGAAATTATTCAGTTTGGAAAAAAAAAAGTGAAGATTTTGTCCTTGTTGAAGATAAATGCCTCCCTTTTATGTGTATGCAATTCTTAGAAGCCACTTTCCACTAAACAAATGATGGCTGTTAAGTAAAGGGAAATATCATTGTCATTCTTGTTTGGACTTTGGAGCATTACGCATGATATTAGAACAACTTTCTAACAGGATTTACATTGGTCATTTAAAATGAAATATAGTACAAAGAATTTGTATCAATTTGATTAAGATCAAATGTAATATTATGAAAAGTACTACGATATATAACCAAGTTTGGAACGTTTTCATATCATGAATGAACATACAATAGTTACCAATATGTGTCGAACAGTGACGCAGGACCGACTTTTTGATGACATAATGGCATGCCATATCGAATAGTACAATTAAAAGTTCAATACATCAGAAGGTAAGTTTATGATTCCGTTAAGTACAATAACACTTTAGGAATATATTTTTGGTATTTTCATATATTGATAAGCCTAATTAAAACATAAAATGATGAAGAAATAAGGAGAAAAGTAAGATGCTTAAGAAACCTCTGTTATAGCTTAAAGCAACCTGCTTATGCATTTACCTAATGCATCTTTTGCTTTTTACCAACTCTAAATAACTAAATACTTACTCTTTGGATTATAAGGTGTATTTAAGGTAACAACTCGTATAAGATTTTAGTACGAACTGACATATAAACGATACTGCTGGAAACGGGTCACATGACAACCAAGGGAGTGAAGTTGCATTTCCGGAAGCACCATGTATGTCAATGACAGCTGAACTTCGACGGCTTAAAATATTATAAAGCGTACGAATATATTTGACAATGTATGGAATTTGAAGGCTTTAATATTTTAATTGTAGGCGGTTGTTGATAATGGCATTGTTCAACTTACTCTAACAAATCCGGGAGGATATGTTACAGGCGTAAAGTACAATAATCTTGACAATGTGCTTGAAAGCCATAACGATGAATCTGATAGAGGGTAACAAATATATACTTCTAATGCTAGTTACAAGTAATAATTATTTTATAAATCGTTATTTGGATTTTCTTTTGTATAGGTATTGGGACCTCGTTTGGAGTCCGCCTGGAAGTCCTGGGACGACTGGTACTTTTGAAAGGTATTTTCTCGATCCAGAGCTAATTATACCTTGGTTAAATTAGCTACAAGTTTCAGTGACCCCCACCATCCAACAGGATTGAGGGAACAAGTTGTGAGGTTATAGTGGAAACAGATGATCAAGTAGAGCTCTCTTTTTCAAGAACATGGGATTCCTCTCAACAGGGAAAGCATGCCCCTTTGAAGATAGACAAAAGGTGATATATATATATATTTGTTAATTATAGATTCAAAAAGATTTTAAAAGGATAATGATAATAATGATAGAGATTGAATAGGTTTGTCTTGCTACGTGGTTCGTCGGGCTTCTACTCATATGCAATATATGAACATTTGGAAAGCTGGCCTGGTTTCAATCTTCCTGAAACCAGGATAGCATTCAAGCTCAGGAAAGACAAGTATGCATTCATCGATATCTACTCCACTTGTTCATTTGGCATTTGATTTAAAAGATATAAATGGATGGACAAATAACTATCAACTATATGGACATATGTTATCTTTGTAGGTTTCACTATATGGCGATGTCTGATGACAGACAAAGATACATGCCTTTACCTGATGATAGATTACTTGACAGAGGTAAACCTTTGGCTTATCCCGAGGCAGTACTTCTAGTCAATCCAGTAGAACCCGAGTTCAAAGGACAGGTAATTATAGGTTTAATTCTGTCCTAGTACTCCTTACCATTGGCAAAATGACTTAATATTCTTCTTACATTTCACCTAAGGTCATATGATGTTATTTGGTATGTAGGTAGACGACAAATATCAATATTCGTGTGAAAACAAGGATCTAAAGGTCCATGGATGGATATCGACAGACCCTCCTGTCGGATTTTGGCAAATAACTCCAAGCAATGAATTCCGAACAGGCGGACCTACCAAACAAGAGCTTACTTCCCATGTTGGTCCGGTTAATCTAGCTGTAAGAGTAACTGCAGTTTCATATCAGCGACTTTCTTTACTCCTTATAAAGTTTGAAAATATTGCTCTCATATATGATCCTTATTTTTGATAATGTTAGATGTTTGTTAGTGCTCATTATGCTGGAAATGATTTGGTTATGAAGTTTGGAGAAGGGGAGCAGTGGAAAAAAGTCTTCGGGCCAGTTTTTATGTATCTGAATTCAACCCCTGCAGAACAAGATCCTCTTACGCTTTGGGAAGATGCAAAGAGTCAGGTATCTGCAGATTTGTTTTTTATGTGTCCTTTCACCATTTACAACAAATCTTATGTAAGAAGAAAAAATGACCATTGTTGATTTATGGTCAATTTCAGATGTTAGATGAAGTTGGAAAATGGCCTTACTCTTTTCCAGCTTCAAAAGATTTCAAACAAGCACACGAAAGGGGTACAACAAAAGGTAGATTTTTAGTTTACGACAGGTATGATCTCTTTTCTCACCAAATTGGCAAATTTACAGAGTTGCATTATGCACATATATGTGTAATTGTGTAGGTTCATTAGCGATGAACAGATTACTGCAGATGGTGCTTACATAGGACTAGCTCTACCAGGAGAAGCCGGATCCTGGGAACAAGAAAATAAGGTGAGTTACGATTATTAGCATCGCATTACAAAACAGGCACAATCTTTCAACACAAATTATGTAATTTAAGAACACATTATCTTTATCAGAGCTATCAATTTTGGAGCAAAACGAATGAGGAAGGCCATTTTTTGATTGAAAACATTTTGCCTGGCACATATAATATATATGCTTGGGTGCATGGATTTATTGGCGATTACAAGAACCCTACGATTATCACGATCACAGAAGGTTATCCATCTATATTTCATAACTGGCAAAATGGATAGCAGTCCAAACGGGTTGGGTCGGGTTTGGTTACACGATAAAATTTCTTTGTTTTAACAACTAAAACCAACACATTTTTAACTAACAATCTGATATGTTTTGAGAAGGTTGTGAGATCGATGTTGGTGATCTTGTTTTCGAGCCTCCAAGAGATGGTCCAACATTATGGGAGATTGGAATACCTGATCGTACTGCAGCAGAATTTCACATTCCTGATCCTGACCCTATGTTTACCAACCAGTTTCTCATCAACGATCCGAACAGGTTAATCAAAACTCAAATTTGCATTAATATCAAAAATGAAGAAAAGATATTAAGAGATTTGATTTAAATGATATAAGCAGGTTTAGGCAGTATGGATTATGGGAGAGATATGCTACAGAATACCCTACTTCTGATTTGGTATTCACGATTGGCGAAAGTGATTACCAAAAAGATTGGTTCTTCGCTCAAGTAACTAGGTAGGCGTGTATGTTTGCCTCTATAGTTCATAAACAGGAGTAGCATATAAACTGATCATGTTTATCTTCATTTTTGTAGAAAGAAAGATGACGGCACATATGAGAAAACGACATGGTCAATCAAGTTCAAGCTTAACGATGTGAATAAAAACGAAACTTATATGCTAAGACTTGCTTTAGCATCAGCACATGGATCGGATTTGCAGGTAATTATAGCTTAATTACTTGGTTAACTTAGCAACTTTTGCTATCCGTGTGCTAATATTGATGTTCAAAATACCCAACAGATACATGACTTTTGGAAATACAATCAGCATATATACATAGACTTACAGTTTAGTTATCATCTATGAAAGTTTTTGACTGTAAGCCAAAGAAGTTATTACGGGTCAACAACTGCAGACCTTACTTTCTTTTGTTGATTTTATGCAGCATACAGATTTCATATACATATTTAAAAAGTTTATGAAGGCATTAAATCGACACAAATTTCTGTTTAAAATTCAGAATATATGGTGGTTGAAATAAAACAAGTATTAAAATAAAATAAATAAAACAATCCCCTTTTCTAAATTGAAAATCATTGTGCATCAAAAAAATCTTCGTGTATCAAAATTTTATCCTATTTGTTTCACTTTAATTTTGTTTTACGATAACCCGCCCCTATAGACCTATCTATGTTTACAACCTTATTTTCTTTTTACTCATGTACAATAGTAGTTCAGTTTCAAACAAATGTGAATTGTCCGAGTCATAGAGTCCCAATTACGGGATACATGTAACAGAATTTTTACTTTAGGTACGAGTTAACAATCCAAAAACGGAGCTACCCCTATTTTCAACTGGAATCATTGGGGGAGACAATGCAATTGCTCGACATGGGATACATGGGTTATATCGATTATTCAATGTAGGTATACTGGGATCAGATTTGAATTCAAATGAGGAGAACATCATTTATCTGACACAAGAAAATGGAGGAACACCATTTCATGAAGTAATGTACGACTACATTCGTTTAGAAGGACCGCAGCCTCCTTCTTCGATTTAATTGTATGGTCTTGTAACTTAACCACCAACAATGGTGCCCTAAGTGCTAATGTAAATTTAAGCGATGTTTGTCAATTGTCATAAACTTGTAATATAGACAATGTATAAAACCTAAAATGTACATTCTCATTCATTCAACCACAACTTAAAAACAGAGAATTATCGCCCAAAGTTTTTTATTTTGAAAAACCTTGGTCACTAGGCTGAGATTAATAACTAGATTTCAGGAACAAAAACTATGGAGGGGAGTTTAGATTAGCAATGACGTATATATATCATGCAATTTGGCGTCTAAGACGTCGTGTAGTCTTTCACAAATAAATATAGAAAAAGTACTAGTAATCGAAGATAGAAGTGACATGTATCAATCTTATTTTAATATTATATTTAACATCAATGATAATAGTAGTAGATTAGTATCACCTAATCTAAAGTTATCACGGAGAAACATGATTTATGTTGTTTTGAAATTTAGGTTTTGAACTTATTTCATATGCAATATTTTGTACTTGAATTTAATTAATTTGCACCAACAAGGCTACCCCTGTTTTCTTGATTATGGTCTTTTTTATTAAAATTTTCTGTTTTATTAGATGTAATAAATAGCCAAAGAGGCATATCTGGTACGGATTGAAATCCTTATTTGTATTTGGAAAACTTTTATATGAAACAACTATGTAAAATATCAAAGGAACCTAAAATGGATCGTTCCTCTTTTAACTCAATGATTGAGCATCAGCTTTTCATATTGGAGGTCTCGTGTTCGAGACATGAGATGAGTATTCCAAGGTATTTCACAATAAAATCCTCCAGTGAAACATGTTTGAGTCCTGCAGAGGGTGCAATGTTTTATCTCACTTAAATATCGTTCCTTCGGGCGGTTTAGTTGGAGGTTTCCCCT
>JANDBE010000047.1:22201742-22222517 GCA_024320915.1 Erigeron philadelphicus | reverse complement strand
CATATATACTTAGATTAGCCCTTGCGTCCGTACATCAGTCTGATTTTCAGGTACTAAATCTTGATACTTGTGCATACTTCCAATCATGAACTTCATGTTCAAAATATGTTCAAAATCCTAATTTTGCAGGTACGTGTTAATGATTTAAACACAAGCTTTTTATTTTCAACTGGGATAATCGGAGGAGACAATGCGATAGCAAGACATGGAATACACGGTATATATTGGTTGTTCAATATCGAGATACCAGGCATTTGTATATACTCTAATGGAGAAAATTCAATCTACTTAACACAAGCACACAATGAGAGTCGTTTTCAAGGGGTAATGTACGACTATATTCGTTTAGAAGCACCTTTAACTTCCATTATAAACAAAACCTCTTAGAATTGAAACTTAGAACACATGCCTTCCATTGGATTGCCACATAGAAATAGATTGTATAATGTGAATATTAATTGTTGCATTCAAGATTTTTAGTTTTTTACTATTTCATCCAATACACTACCATTTTACTCCTTCATTTTGCATCAGAGAAACTTATTAGTAGTTAGTAGTTGTCATTAATATTTTTGTGGTCTAAAGAATTACCCTGTCACAAAATTTGATTGTGTAGATCAACCAAAAGGTTTTACAAAAAGTGATTAGGGAAATTAAGCCATAAAAATCAAAAGTTTTAATCTTCAAATCGACCTTCCTTTTCAATGACATAAACTTCCAATCATCCTTCAAAAACTGGCTTTGTGGGCTTGCTGTTTGTTAATGATAACATGGTAAAATAGTCAACAGATGTTATATGAGCCAGAGAACCATGGACTAAAGATTTAGCACTAAGTGTATGGGGCAAGAAGATTTATAACAGATTACCAACAATCAATGAGCTTTTTTAAGGTTGAAACAAACATTGTTCAGAGTATTGATAAATCAAAATGATTTGTGAGTAGCAAACTTTAATGTATCGGACTGCAGTAGCCATATATGTCTAACCTAAAATAGATTCAAAGTTATTCAA
This sequence comes from Erigeron philadelphicus, assembly GCA_024320915.1. Taxonomy (NCBI): domain Eukaryota; kingdom Viridiplantae; phylum Streptophyta; class Magnoliopsida; order Asterales; family Asteraceae; genus Erigeron; species Erigeron philadelphicus. The sequence continues at coordinate 22,221,505 of JANDBE010000047.1, read as the reverse complement.
TCAATTAACCACCTTATCTTTTGGACCATTGACAAGAAACAGCTCGGCGACCCCAGAATAAAAATCTTGGCTCTGCCTCTGTCGCTGTATAAATTGCTATCAGTTGTTGTGTTCAGATTCATCAATATACTTCAAGCCCGATGGAAGTCGATCTTTTGCTTTCAAACGAGAGAGGGCCTAGAAACCAAAATTTAGCAAGTAGAATACAAGAAAAATAGATACGATGCAATCCTGTATAAAGTATATGGTATAGGGGAAACACTCCTAAAACTGGGTGTGTTCTTTATTTAGTCATTAAATTCTGAGTATACTAAGTGGGTGGATGCATAAATAATGTTTGTATGTATTATTTAAAATATAAGTAACTGACAGTTTTTTTTTATTGAGTCTAAAAAGAAACCTGAAATTTGACTAAATAATACGGAGTAAGTTCTTAACTATTAAGTTTATTAAGTAAAAAAATACACGTCAGGAACAAAGAAAGAGAAACATTCACAATTGACGAATAAGTTCTAAGGAGCTAATAACAGGTTCATAGATCTTTCTACTACGTATAACGTGATTTAGAAAAGGATTATGACAAGTTAATGTAAGAAAAATAATTATCAAGATAAAGCGTAAGACTGCAGGAAGAAAATATTACCTCTGAACAGGGTATCCCAATCTTAAGCTCCTTGACATGGCAAAGTTTGAGCATGAGTCCTTCAAGCATCTCTTCTTCCTTATCGTAGTATTTTAATCCCCTCGTATAATTCAAGTAAGCTTTGCGTAAAAACGACACATTTAGCAACAAAAGCTTCTTTAAACTCAAATAATTGTGTATTGTTATAGACAAAATATTTGGAGCATTGATTTCAAGAGCAACACGTCCACTATTGTAAGTCCAGTTGTATCGATCGAAGACCAAGTTCTTAACACTTTGAGAAGTGATATCAAGCCGCTTATAACCATAGCAATCTTCCAAGTTCAAGGTTTCTAACAAAGGACTTCCGGATAATATATTTTGAATCATAGCTTCCTCCAATTTAGAGTGTGAGACATGCAAAGTCTTGAGCTTATTCCAACTAATGACACCAGTTGATGGACCAAATTTGCAGCCTCCTAGATTGAGATTAGTACAACATAAAATGTTAAAGAACGTGCCATCTTTTAACTCAAAGTTATCATAAGAAATCAAGTAAAGCTTTTCGACGTTACAGCTAATAGCATAATGAAGAAAACTGTTGAGAGGTGAATCAAAGCCAACACGAGACCTGGTATGGAGTTCGAGTTTGTTGAGCTTCTTTGATTGGCATTGAGTTAAAGTTTTGTTAAATAACGTTAAGATATTAGAAGGGTATATTGTTTTATGAATGGAATATTCGATATCGAGCTCGTTAAAAATTAGTGTATGAACAAAAGTCCAGAGATGTTGCCATCGTTTGGAGAGAACACCTGTTCTGATGGCGTATTTTGCCCTAGGTAAACGGCTAAGGATTTCGACAAGTAAACAATCTGGTAAAGAACTTATTCTATCTTCTAAGATTTCTTCCATGATTATTTCTTCAGGATGATTTTGACCTCCTTCCATAGCGGCTGCAGCTTCAATATATATACCTTCCTATGTGTCTATTTTGTAATGGGCTTTTTTGGGCTTCCCTTGAAAATAAGTAAACCTATTTGGATATATGACTCACGTGTTGAGTGGGCCGGCTAATATATTGTGAGCTTGTTTCACGTTATCTTTGTACTGATAAGGACATTTAACCATTTAGGTGCTCTATGATAATGTACTTAAAGTCACAAGAGTTTGTTTGTTTAAGACAGTAAGACATAACATGACTTGACTTAAACATTTCTTAATCTTTGGGTATTTAATGATTTGAAAGCACACTAGCCAATGCCCGCACTAATTAGCAAATCCCATAGAACTATATGCTGCTAAAATTGTTTTAAATCCTTAAAATCTAAATCACTATTAATATCAAATTCAAGTCCATCGTTTTGGCATTACAACATTATTTAATCATTTTAAGTCTTTTAGATACCAATTCATAAATTTATTCCGATCTGGATCATACAACCTTGGTTATTAGAATTTCCAAGAGTTGGATAAAAATTATAAGAATGTATTCAAGTACGTAATATACCTAATACCGTTCCCATGGAACAAATTTACCTAACAGTCGGACAAGAATAAAACAAATTCTGCTTGATGGGTCACGCAATAACAATTCATATGAAAACACCACAAAAATATTTGCTAAATCGCTAATACGCAATAATAAGCACAGCTAATAAACTGTTCCAATGTACAATTGCAAAGCGATCCGATTTCTAAGAGAGTTGGCAACAAAGAAAACCGCCAAAAAAACAAAAGGCATCCAATTTTGACAAACTGAACTGTACAGTATATCAACACATGTATCTCTCCTGCTGAAATCTGAAAACGGATTATGATTCTGCTTGACATGATAAATTTTATCTACACTCATTTAATTTCATGGCTCTTTTAACCAAAACCGAACCCTTCGTTTGCTTCATGAATTGCAAGCAGAAGTCTCTCTTCCAGGTGCTCCTTTGAAGGATACTCTGGTAAATCCAACTGATTGAAACTGCATCCAATCAATATATATCACATTAGTTCAAATAAATATCGAGAAAACAAACTGTAATTCTTGTCGATCAAAAACATCCTGCATCTGGCCAAATAAACATAATACATTAACAAAGTCGATTGTAGATCTGAAATGTTACCATGTGTGAGCTGAGGGCAAATGGTCGGGCCTTCCATATGCTTTGTGTATTTGAAACTTTTGAGCCCCCGAGATGCCTTGCAAAGCACTGAATCCTTCTAAAGGCACCTGAAAGAAAACATCCACAAAAACTCATATTAGGAATGAAAAGGGTCCTGCTAAAATAGGAAGTAGTAAAAAAATTGAAATAAATAAGATACCTTGGAGGTCCCAGTCACAAATTGCAACAAACGGGCCTTATCTTCTTTACTGAAGCCTTGAGCAACCTCCCAAAACCACTGAATAACAGGAGACCCAGCACTATAACCAGAGTACTCCGTATTTGCCTTCATGTCATCCACTGAGAATAACGAACAATGCATAAACGTTTTCAGAAGAAATAAAAAAAGATTTACAGTCAACATTATAATGAAAATGTAGACAAAAAACTCACAGTCAATATCCGGAAGCCCACTTATCAACAGTTCTAATTCCTTATCATGAAAGATAGATATCAGATCCCGTGAAATCAATTCATTAAACCCTTCTAAGAAAGCATTTATTTGAGGACGTATAGCAGTTGTTAGCCGATGCTCAGCAATTAAATTAACATATTTATGTTTGTTTTCCTCTGTCACTCGAATATTTCTTCCTCCCGGGATAAGTTCATAGTCGGTTACCTACATTATAAAAATCATAAATTCATAAATAAAAGGGCGGATAATTTCCAAAAAAAGCTTTCTAATTTATAAATGTAAATTATTTTGGAACAAAAAAAGCAGCATATGTTTATAAACTGGCAGATAAAGTAATATCTGTTCTGAACCACCAAAATTTGGTTCCACAATTAGAAAACGTTGGATTATCTTTTTCAAAATATTTCGAATGTTATCGATTAAAAAATATCTAAAAAAAACATTTATCCTTCATTAGTGTAATGCATTCTAAAATTGAAACCACATAAGCTTTTTACCTCTGATTTTTCACACAAAATCATCTTCTCTTCATCAGCATCGATACTAAATGTTAGATCCAGAATATCACTGATATCATTCTGCAGAAGAATTACAAAAACACAAAATGACATTAGCATCAAAATATTACCAAAACTTCACTAAAAGTTACCAAATCACTTACCTCAAGCATCCATTTCAAGTTCTTGAAATAACCGGGATCAATCGCTTCAATATCATGATATGTCACCTTAGCACCAAGGATATGCTTGTAGAAAGATCTCGTGAAATGGACATCAAGCAACTGACCATCAAATAGTGCTTTCCCAACCTAAAAAAACAGTGAAATCGTAAGCTACAAAAGCAAGAAAAGAGTAATTCGGGATCAATGTAGAGGTGACAATAATGGATCAATTCGGGTTATGTTTCAAATCCAATGTGTAAAATAAATAAGATTAAAACAGCTTACAATAAAATGATTCATTCACAGAAAATTACAACAAGAAAGTGAAGGTACTCACAACTCTTCCAACAAATTTAAAGTATGAGAGATGTTCCGTCTGATAAACAGAATTTGGATTCGGCTGGAAGGTTGAATCGTTGCCAACAGTTGTAAAAAGCAGAGCTCCTTTATCAAATATAACCCTCGACAAAAGCTGATACCATTCCCTGGTAAGCCCACCTGCGTCAATACCTTCTTCCCCTTGGAAATGTACAGTTAACCTACCCTTCAAATCTTGTGTGGATCTCATCCTCAACTGATTATATGAATCTTCAAGTATATATGCTCGTCTTACAGAAATCCTTAGAGGGCTATGATGGTGATCATGTTGATGCTTGATTTTAGATCTAAAATGAGACCGCTTGTTGTCAAAATCAATAAACCTCGGAACCTTGAGCATAAGTGAGAATGATTTTTCAAGCAATCCGGGGTTTTGTCGTATAAATGCATTAAGTAACTTCCTATGCTTCTCTGAAAACTTCACGAACACTGCGTGTTTTTCATCAGCTTTTACCGAGGGTCCAGAAGTAGTGGCCTCATCAGTATTTGCACCAAATTCTTGTGTGCCAGCTGAATTTCCAGGGTGCAATTTCTCACACATAACAAAGAAAGATTCTATGTATGGTAAGATGTTCTGAGTGCCAGCTGGCAGGGGAGGCATAGCACCAGAGGGTCTTGAGGAGATCATCGATGAGTCGGATATATCGAGTGATGTATCAGAATAGATCTCAATTTTGCTTATACATGTGCTCAATTCCGTCCACAATGGTTCTAAAGCTGAATTTATGTCACCAACAAGGGAAAGAGTAGCGGTTTGATTGTTTTCAGTCAGTGTTTGATCTTTCTCTTGAGAAAGTGAAGCAACAAGTGAGCTCAGTGCTTGTATGACCCTTAAGATTGCTGCTCCATCTGAAGCCGTAGTAGTAACAAGTGCCTTTTCAATTTCACTGAATCGGTGTAACTCGTCCATGGCTGATGTTGTAAGGTTCTTCATAGCACCAGCTAGCTCTGTTATGAATAAATGACTGTGACGGGGTGCGATGGTTACCAATTTCTTCAATACTTCCGCCACAAGAGCATATGCATTATCGGACAAACTAAAAACAAATGCAGATATTAACGCATGTTAGAGATTTATGTTCAAGCTTAGCAACAAGCAACCAACATTGAGGGATCAAGCCTTATTAATAAGGGGTCAAAAATGTAAAATATGAAAATGAGATTAGCAATAAGTGGTCAAACAGGTTAAGATACCCTAAATGGTAGCTTTGATGCGTAGAACCTTCTAGGTCATTTTATACAATTACATGGATTACCACTTTAATAATATACCATTTACGATAAAAATTTATGAAGACTGACACCTCTAAACAAAAAGTGCTTCAGGTCAACCAACCTCAAAACAAAAAGTTACACATCAAACATGTAAAATGCAAGTAACATCTTAATCTTTGTGGGAATAGATCAAACAGGATGAAACTCCCCATAAACCATCTTTGATGCATAGAACTTCCTATGATGTTTTATTCAAGGATTCAAATAAATACTTCAAAATACACTTTATGGTTGCTTACAATAAAAACTTTAGGCAAAAAGTGCTTCAGATCAAACCCAGCTCAAGTCATTTATTAGCAAAGAACTAGCCGCATGTAGAATGAGGGAATTAGGAGGCTAAAGATTTTGGAGAACAAACCATTATCCTATTAAATAATCGAATGCAAATGAAAAGATAAATAAATACCTTTCACGAGCAAGCAATGAGCAGAGAAGGCGCAGTTCTGCTTGTGGCAAGTTCAGTAAAATAGTGTGGGAGTCGTCATCTAGATTAGCAGCACCAGAAGATGAGGGCTTGGAGGCATCATCATTTTTGGATGATCTGGTATTCGTATCAGGGTCACCAACGCTACTATCATCTAAGATGGACATTTCAGCAGGTGATTCTTCATTAACAGATGCCCCATGTTCAGCTGGAGATTGCTTGCTTTCAGCATTGTCAATGATCACATCTAACAAATTCAGTAACTGAAACACGCATCAAACACCAATCAGTTCTATTTTGAACATTACCATACTTGAAAAAATAAGATGTCTTCCAGAAACTACCTGCTCAAGATGCGCAATACTTCTCAAATACAATGGCTGACTCAAGAGACTCAATAGCATGGTTATAGCGAGTAAGTCCTGTTGTTGCTTTTCTGTTTCACTATCTTGAATACCCATGATGGCTTTTCCACGAGAATGACTTGGACTCTGAGAGTCCAATGAAGGTAATTTGAACTGAAGCAAAAGTTTTGCAACAAATGTATGGCTCCTAGCCAGATATGTCAAAGTCTCTAGAACACGGCGTGACACCAATGGAGGAACACCTTTAAAAATGAAATAAAAATAATTTTAAAAACAGAACTATTTTAATCTTTGAGAAACGTATGACTTGCAATCTAGATACTCGCATAATCCATAACATCCTTACCATCAAAGCATTGAGGACGAGAATACATAACATGACTCTGACAGGCATAGAGTCTATATGATGGCTCGGAGGAACTCAAACTATTGTCAGGCTTTCTAATATCAAGCATCAGCAGATCCATCAATATTTTTACTACAGATGTACGTGTTTCAGCATGAGCACATAAATTCAAGAGCAGTTTCTGGAGTTGCGGTTTGTATAGTGGCTGTACACATAGAAAAAAGTAACACAATGATGAGAAATTACAATCAGCTATGCAAGAAAATCAGTGAAGGCACAATATAGAAGAGTTAGGCAACAGCTCATAACACATCATGCTGACCATTACACACTAAGAAATCAAAAATATAACAAAAAAATGTACGTTTTCATGCATTAGAACACATTATGTTTGACCCAGGTGAATCTTAACCCTTCTACTTAAATTATTAAGCTTAACCTGTTTAGCTAGGGATAAACGTAACCCAAACCACTTATATAGGCACTAGGCAGTGGGCCAAATTGCCATCTCTAAAAAGCAGTAAACCAAAATATCACCTGAACAACACGAAGCAATCGAATCATGGCTATAAGATCCTCTTTGTCAACTAAAGGAGCTCCATCTGTCTCAACAGGCTTACTTCCTGACCTACGAGCAATGATTCCACCTGCTCTATCCATGCTAGATCCAACTCCTTCACCTCTTCTAGAAGATTCACCCCGCCTACTTCTTGGGAACATACCAAAAAGTGTCCGATTGTATCGACGGGCAAACCGCTCTCGCAACATGTTTGCCTCCTCAACAAGAGCTTGTGGGAGATTAGCAAGAACCGCATCAGAGGATGTTAAAAGAACCTAAAGTGTACAAAAAAAATATAAATAAATAAAGACATGAAACATCAACAAAAAGATAGAGAATTATACAAAAAATAGCATACCTCTTCCCGTAATTCAGAGGGGAATGTAGCAATTATTGATACGGTATCCATTTCCACAGGTTGACCTTCCAATTCTTGTGCACGGTGAACCCCTTGTGCCTGCTGTTGTGCTAAAACTTCAGCTCGAATGTCAGGTGGAAGTGCTGCAAGAAATTCAGGGTCTATGTCTCCATCATTTTGTGGTTCACTGTTTGGAGTGGGTTGAGCCACTGGCCCCTGTCGACCCGAAAGAACTTCAGCCCGTAACTCCTCAGGAAGTGCGTCCAAAAATGCTGGGTCAATCGGTGCAGAACCAGAACCAGAACCAGTAGGACCATCACGATTTGCATCCTGACCAGGGTCACTTTGGTCTGTTTCCTGACTAGGGTTTTCTGAAACCTCAGTTACACTATGAAGAGAAGCATCTCTTACAGCTATTGATGCGGTGCTTAGTGGTACATTTGTTCTCCTTTGACCTTGCCTCTCACCCCCATCATCATGACCATCAGCACTTCCAATTTCAACATCTAAACTTCGAAGGCTTTCACCTAAAGTAGCCCCACTTCCACTACTTTCTTGACTCACAGCTTCAACATCACGCGAGACACCATCATTTTGGTCAAATTGCATATCAACAGACTGAGGTTGACCAACAGGCACATCTGCATCGTTAATTCCTTGGGGTTCATCAACTGTTGGTATGCCTTCAGAATCACGTGAGGCAATTTGATCACCTGTAGCATTGTTCTCGGTAATACTTTCAGGTACCAATCCGGATGATTCTTGGGATTGACTAGACTCAACTTTTGTTTGACCTTTCACCGTCTTGTCTTGATCGGAGCTTTTCTCGGGTGTTGGACGCCTCAAATGAGAAACCAAAAGATCCTCAAGGCCTGAGGGTATGCTAGATGCATTAGATCCACCACTTTGCGGGTCATCATTCCACATACTCAGACGATGACTAGGCTGTCCATGACGACCGTTTCTCAAAGACCGGAAAATCGAATCCAAACGTGATGAGGATGGCTCCAAATTTCTTTCAAGATACGCTTCACGAGTATCTGAGATGACAAAATAAAACAAAAGTTGATAAGGATAGATATAGAGAACAGTAGAGATGATGATTCCATCCCAGTTATTTACGAAATGGAAATTGGGTACTGTTACATATATATTGGTCAAGCAGGTCAAAGATTACTTTCTTTTAAAGCTATAAACAAGTCGAGTAGGTTGAAAGTCATCCAACGTGTATTTAAATGCAAAAAAGGGGACCTAAATCATCCTATTTGAAAAACAATATTTTGCAACAATATCAATTTTGTTATCAAACTTCATATACATTGTTCATTAAACACATAACTTCTAACCAAACAGGTCAATCAACCGGGCCCATTCACCCACAGTAAACAAGAAACCCATGTTCTGACTGTACCTTTGTGACCCATGACCAACAAAACTGACCCACCCACTTTGCCACCTTCGTAGGTCACATGTATGTGTGTGAACAAAACATAGAATTTGATAAAGCAGAAACGTGTGAAATTGACTAAACGAGGATGCATATATTTCAAAAAAAAAAAAGATTCACCTGGTTGCCTGGAAGAAACTGCACGTGCAGAAGGCTCCAATAAAAGTGGATGTTGAGACGGAACAGGACTGTCACCTGATCTTCCCAAAAGATTATAAATAGATGTAGTACGACCTTGACGTCTGGAACCAAAAACTTCAACAGGCATCACATGGAGAGTATCATTGTTAAAACTATGGTCTCTACCAAAAACCTCAATATGATCCAACACATTTATCCCATTCATTCCCTCGCCCAATCTTAATATAACTCCACCATCGTCATCATCCTCGTCATCTTCATCTTCTTCCTCAATCATATCCTCGTCAAACTCATCTTCAATCTCATGATCATCTTGATCAGTGTCAGGGTGTGGCAAATGATGAACCTCGTCGTCTTCGAGATCATTATGCCCATCATCATCCCCATCTTCATCTTCATCGACTTCATCTCCTTCATCACCTGACATGTCCTCATCATCTTCATCAAGGCTCTCACGAATATCAGGTTGAATTTCAAATCTTATTCCCACAGAAGCAAGACCATTTTCAAGACCTCTCGTCTCCTCAGAAGTTTCATGCATGTAATCATCTTCACTTGGGGGAGCAAAACCACCATCAATATCCTGATCATGTTCCATGTCATCTGTAACAGCTTCGGATCCACCATATGTCTGAACAGTACTAAAAGACTCGATAACTTCTGTAGGTGCAGAGCTAGCATTAGGTAAGGATACAGTTTCGGTAGATCGAGATATATCACCAGTATTCTCTGTTTCTCCATTTTGACCCTGATCAGAAGGTTTTGCCATATTATCAACTTTTGCAGAATTAGCCTCGGCAGCATGAACATGCTCTTTAGTGACCAACTCCAGAACCTTCACAAGCCCTGGTACAATCTTTAGTGAATCAGCATGATCCAAATCCAACATTTGCAAAGTTTGTGTGAGCGACTTCACCAGACCAACATCTATAAATGTAACTGAAGCTTCTCCTGATATTGAAGCACCAGTAGGCGACCGTGCAGCCAGTATATCTCCAAGTAGATCAACAAAAGCTTGAATACTACTTCCAGGAGGTTGATTACCTCTACAATTATCAACAAAATCAGTAAAAGCGTTGTTGATTTCCATAAAAATTCTTCTTCTTGCCTCTGTAGAACGTACACAAGAAGCCACCAAGAACTGGCTGGCCCGACCTGCTAACTTGTGCCTCCAGTCGGCATCCTTTTTTTCACGTTTAGAACTTCTCAAATGAGGGAGGAACTTACAAAGAACGTGGTGAAATATTCCACTTAATTCAGCATCTTTTCGTAGTAGAACATGAACAGATGGACCATACATTAAAAGAATCTCCTTTAAGAGCTTTAATATGAATACAACTTTAGCCAAAGATGCAGATGACTCCTGCCCAGTTTCTTCAGTCTCGTCAGATCCCGATGCAATAGCTTTACCTTTACCCTTACTTAAATTAACATCAATATCCATATCCATTACTGAAGGGCTCTCTCCCGCAGCCGACTTTTCTTCTGAAGGAGGCACAAAAGTAATCACTGACTCCAAAAGTAGCTCAATTACAGTAGTAAAACTTTGAGGTGGCTTTCGATGAGCTTTTGCATTCTTGGTATTTGCCTCGGGAAGTTTCGTGATACTACCCGAAGTGACCTGGCCATCAGTTGCAGTTGGTGGTTTATCTTTTTCGTCTTTCTCTTTTTCTTTAGATTTATCTTTCTCACGATCTTTCAGCAAGACAACATACGGTCGTTCCCCAATCATTTCAATCTGGCAGACAGCGCGCGCAGCCTGCATAAAAATCACCGGATCCCGTGAAATGACAGAACTCAAATTTAACAGAAAGTTACGGGGGGTGAGTCTTCCGTTAGACTGTCGATTAGAAGCTGTCACAACACTATGTTTGATTTCACTTTCCATTGCTTGTTGTAGAGTTTGGGGATCTTCAAGAATATGGCGAATAATAGTTGCTGCAACATTATCAAAACCAACAAATAGGCTACTTGTAGGCAAAGATAGCAGTAAAGGCAAACCACCAGCATCTAAGAAACTAACAGCAACAGAATGAGTTCTTGTTAGTGTTGAACACAACTGAAGAACAGCATGAATTGTTTCGGCAGGAAGCAGTTTTCCTAAGAACCTACACGATATCTCAACAAATCTCTTCTGCTCATCATCATCAATATGCTTGGAAGATATTCCAGAATTTTGTTGCGGCTTGTTTTGCTTTTCATCATCTATCACAATAGAATTCTGGTTACCACTGTCATCTTTCTTTAGCAATTCTGAAATATCAGCATTCAACTTTTGGTCAACCTGAGCAAGCCGGTCAACAGCAAGAAAAGCTGCTGTCACCCATTTCGGAACAAACACTGTTCTGTTTTCATGTGAATGGTTATTCCAATCAGATAAAAGATCAGCTGCAACTTTCACAAAACCACTTTTAGAAGCAACTTCTCGTGCATCCTTGTCCTCATTAAGAATCAAGGCAAGGACATGAAAAAGGGATGACAGCATGTTGTTATTTCCACCCTCAGAATCAGCACTACAAAGCTTCACTTGTTCTAGAATAAATGATATCACATCTGATCGGTGCCGGCCATCATCTTGAGAGCAAATCATTGATAAGAGATCCCGCACTGGGAAAGCTAAAGAATCTTTCATTTCTAAAAGCTTCTTGCAAGTAGACAACAAGTCATCTACAGGTGGTAACTGCACAGTTTCCTCTTCAATCGGCTGACTACTTTCATTTGTAACAGTATTATCTTTTGCATCGGTTCCAGAATTACCAAGAGACATAGCAAGTGCTCGAGCAAGTTCATCATCCTCTGGGACTTCTTCTGGATGTGAAAACAGCCACTCCATTGCTAATTCCACACTGTTTGATCCCACTTGTCTCAACGCTTCCTCTGCTCGCGCTCTGGTAAAACCCATTTCTACAATTGTGGAAATAGTAGTTTCATTTGGAGGAGGGCCCACAGGGCGTGATCCCGTGTTACTTGCACTTCTCACTTCAACCCCAGAAAAAACATGACGAATAATCGAAATAACAGTAGCAATGAAATCATCACTACAATCTGCGAACTGTGGATGTGACCATACAGGAAGCACAGCTTTCAAAATTGAAGATTGAAGTACCTTCACAAATACTTCGGCATCACGCGGAAATGCAATGTCTCCGGTTACAAGCGATTGTGTAAGAAAATGCTTTGTGAATGACGACAAGATAAAAGATGATGTCACTAGATGATCCATAAGTTTACCATAACTCGCTAATGGACCATCTATCCATGAATAAACAGTTTCTTCTGAGTAGGGTTTTGGAGCTCCTTCATCTGTCTCCATTGGAGATGCAGGCGTCCTGTTGACTGTGAAAAGCAACTCACTGGTAGCTTCAAAAGTGGTCAAAACCAACTGAATTACACCACGACCATATAAACAATTCAACAGAACAGGGTTGCAGGTGTCGGGTTTTTCTAGTAAAATTCCATCAATAAAATCTACAACCTTACCAAGAAACCGACACTTTGGTGACCACGATGTCTCAGATCCAGAAGGCTTTACATGACCTTCAAAGTTCATGTGGTCAAATGTGATGGCGGCAAATGTAGAAGCGACAGACTTGGAAGCAGGAGTAACCGTTACCATATCATCCCGTCTTCTAGAAGGAAGTAACATCGCCTTTCCTAGCTCTTGAAACAAATGTGTAATATGCAATGAGAGTGACTTCATCATATCACAACAAGAAGCATAATGTGACCTTTGCTTGTCAGCTTCCCGTGCACCATCACTGCTAGCGCCATCAGAAGTCCCAGAAGGCAGTGATTGGTGGCTGCTGCCCCCAAGATGCTGTGGAGGACCAGAAGTGTGAGAAAGGTCACGATACAAAGTAATCAGATCAAAAAACTGTGACTCAAAACTCCATCCCGACATCCGTCTCCTCATTAACGGATCAAGAAACTGCCTAAATGAATTAAATCTTTGCTCCTCGGATTCTGAAGCATTAGGTTCAGAGTGGCGAGACCCATCACCAGAACCAGAGCCACCATTATCATCCTGCATTTCAGACTTCGAATCTTCAAGTAATGCAATCTGCCATAATATTTCCCGATGAGTTTTTCCAATAGATTCTAGAACATCCTTGCTATCATTCCCGAATTCTTGAAGCAGTGCTGTGACCCATCTGTTGTCTTTTGAAGCAGCAAGAAACAAAAGGAACTCGACAAGGAAAAGTGAAGAAAAAACTCCAGAATGTGATGTTGCTTTCGGGTCCAGCAGAAACGATCCAGAAAGAACACCAAAACCATCCAAAGTTGACTTCAGATATACCCGAAGGGCTGAACAAAAGGCCCGTGCTAAAGGAGCAGAGTGATGTTGAGTAAAACTTTTAAAAACCATGGTGCTATGCAAAGCAATAGACATCCCTTCAGATGATTGGGTGATACTCGGTCTTAATAAAAGCTTCAACAAAGCCTCAATCCCTGCTTTTTCAACAAATAACCTGCATGTTTCAGCATTCTCCATTGTTCGGTGAACTAACACCATCACATGAAAGATGCATAATTGAATAAACTGCTCATCACATAATCCTTCCGACCCTGAATCTGTAGCACCAACTAGACATGGGCCTACATTTTCTTTATCTTCAGTGTCCATATCCATAGCATTACCCTCGTTAACTTTTCCACTTTTACCCTTATCATCCTCTATCGAAGCAATTTTATTGATGATCTCAATAATCATATCCATACCAGTACCCCTTAATGTGGACACATGGCGTAAGAGCTCCTCAACAGCATTTGCCAATGGCACAATTCCATCATTCATTGGAATCACATATTTTTTATCAGTTAAAACATCAACCAGAAACCTTAATGCTGAGGTTTCTTTAACTGCTTCCAACCCCTTAGGGTTGAGACAAATAGCACCAATGCCATTAGGAACACATGTAAGAGCTTTTGAAGAAGGAAGAACTCCCGCTTTTACTGATGCTAGAAAAGCATCGGGAAGACCCGATTCATCCAACGAAGCATAACAAGTGGGATCTTTGTGAATCATTTCACTCATAACAGTAACAGCAGCTGAATACACATCCCCTCCAAACTTATTCACATTTACAAAGATCATAGAGAGGGTGGCTGGTAAAGAAACATCATGACCCCCATGAGGTCGGGTTGAATTTGCTGGTGCGTAAGTAGCAGAACCAAGTGCCTTCAACAAAACTCTAATGAGACGTTTCTGTGAATAAAGTGAATCAACATTAAGGTTTGCGTTTGAGGACTCCCCGATGCTCATTAAACTATCGTCTCCTATTTCTAGATCAATCACCCGAGATACTTCTATCTGCAGTCTGTTGGTCAAAAGGTCAACTCCTCCCAAGTCCTTAAAAAGAGTGACAGCTGAATTGCTGTAGTCCATGAGTTTTTGCAGTGTCTTCACAGCCAAACATACAAGATGCATGTGTGAAGGATTTGAATTTTCTAGAAGGGGTAAAAAGGTCGGAACCATCCCTGATCCTCGTATAACACTCCCGGAACTTGATGTAGATATCACATGAAGCAAATAAAATTGCAGGAGCGCTTCAACAAATGCAACAGACGATGGGTCGCTGGTGTTGTTTAAAGACGAAATCGCCCTTTGCAAGACATTAAGAAGAATCATGCGATTTCCACCGGCAAAACTCATGCTGGACCCACTTAGAATTCGTGCCCTGTCATGAGATGATGAATATGCAGCAAGTTGAGATCCAAGAGCATGCATTGCGAGTGTACGAATTGTCCCAGGTATTGTCTCTTCAGATTTCACTAGTCTGATTAACTCATTTGTATATTCTGGCTCGTTGGCAAAAAAAGACACCAATTCATCATGAGAATCACTTGCTTGAACAAGAACAATAAAGGCAAGCAAGCTAATTTTGCTGTACAATCTGCATACTCTTGAAGAACGGAACGCATGAGCGTATCTAACTCTAGTCAACAACGAAAAACGATGCTCAGGAGGAACATTGTACTGCTCAATGATTGACTTCATCAAAGATAAATCATCTTCCTTGCGCAGATGAAGATCCAGAATGTGAATAACACTCATGCTTTGAGGGTTTGTACCGTGCAACTCAAAATAGAGGGTAGAACCTACACGGTGTTGGGAATTGTCATTTTCGGTTTGTATATCAGATGGGAACAAGCTTAGACCTTCATCTTGGGTTCTTTCGTTCATCATAACACACGAATATAAGCCCAAACCCTCTTCCTTGCTTCCCCATCCTTGAGCTAATGACAAAAGACAACTGTTTATCGCCCCGCATCCAACCAGTTTCCCGCTTGAATGAAGTTTTGAAGGATTTATTTTTACGAATGCTGAAAGAGTCTCCAAGGTTGCAATGAGAACTTCAGGGTCTGTTGATGCAAGCAAGAGCTTGAAATGCTGAAGAAACAAAACAAGCTTCAGAAAATAATGTATAAACGATAAAGACTAAAAGCAATGAATTTATACAAGTGGAGTTGAAAAAGGTCAAATTTTTAATACAGTCCAGGTTGGTAGATTTTACCAGAAAACATTTATTTTCTATTCCATAATAAAGGCTTTGGATGAATATTTATAGTATGAAATAACTAAAGTCGTGTGTATTGTATGTAAACAACTCCAACTTATGTTTATTGTATGTAGGAAAATGTATCCGACCAATCAAAATCTAACAGGTGGCAGCTATATATGGTTGCCACATATGTTTTCTTACATACAATAAACATAGTTTCGAGTTATTTACATACAATACACACGACTTTAGTTATTCCTCACTGTAGACATTAATCCAAAGTTTGTTACATTCCAAAATACTAATCCCTTCCATAAAATAACATCAATATCGAATACTAACACATGTTGCATGACTCAGATAGCATCATTACTAAAGTAAACATCTACATGTTTACACAGTGATTTCCACTGTCGTATATGAATATAAAAGTGTATTATTATAAACCCATTTGCCCCCTTCTTAGCTCAAGGAAACGTATTTCACTTTTTTAAGATAAAAGACAACAACCCCAATCAGCTCATTCAAATTTCAAATGGGTTAAACTTTCTATAGCTTATATATGAATACAAGAAAACGATCAGTAAAGCATATACATGATGCCATATAATATTCTGCTTTCATCATACCTCTAGGCCATCAAAAGAACTTTTGTTATGGCAATTCTCTAAGATTAGTTGCATCACACGAAGAATCTGGAGAACTGATTGCTTAGGGAAAGGAGTATCATCTTCTAGAGTATCTTCGAGAAGGAGATCCTTCCTGCTAGACAAGTATGTCTTGAAGTAGGTATCAAAATGAAGAAACAGTGGCCTCCAATGATAAAAATTACCCTGATTACAATGCAAAAGTTAAGCACTTCACATGCAGAATGCAAAAGTTAAGCACTTCACATGCAGTAAATAAATCAAATATTGGCAAAAGTATGATCTTATTACCTTGTTGTATTCCCAGTGGAAACCTGAAAGAGGAATCGCTAAGTCTTGCAATGGACACTGAATCACCTTGTCTATGAAAGCCTTCACTTTCGGGGGCTGTGAAAGTATGTAGGCAAATTAAAGTTTTTAAATATCAAACAATTTTCACCAATTAGAAGAAATGAAACAATATCGTCAAGTGATAACCATCAAATGATGATCCAGTTATTTTTGCCAAATAATAAGTGTTGATAGGTTCTGCTCTACTTTCCTACATCAGATAACATTCAACAATGCTTACAACTATCTTGGACTTGATGCATTAATTTAAATGAATCATTGGAGAGTACTCCTTCAAAGATGTAAGTCATATACACATTATGTCCAGTTCTCCACTAAAAATGTTTTCTAAAGAAATCAAAACATATGCAATGACCTAAAAGTAATACCTAATGCTGACAAAAACAACATCCTTCTTTTCATTAGATGCCCCAATACCCCATTATAAGCCAGCTATTTATAACCGAGTTAAGAAAGGAAAACTGGTCAGTTTCCTCTTTTTCCTATGTTGTCCGGACTAAATCAGGGTAACGCCCGTGTTAATTGTAATCCCTATACTTTATTACACGCTCTCTATGAAACAAAATTTCCTAGAACTCGGCATTTTATATATGCATTCTAATATTACAAATCACAAGTCCTGATTTGTTGAGTGCATTAGCATCTAAAGTTACAGGGTGTATTTGAGATACTACTCTGAAACATATATAATTAAGTTAGCGGGAAAAGGTGTAACAAAATGC
Organism: Erigeron philadelphicus; assembly: GCA_024320915.1. Taxonomy (NCBI): domain Eukaryota; kingdom Viridiplantae; phylum Streptophyta; class Magnoliopsida; order Asterales; family Asteraceae; genus Erigeron; species Erigeron philadelphicus. The sequence continues at coordinate 22,204,138 of JANDBE010000047.1, read as the reverse complement.
CGCCATACAAAAATAAAATAAAAAGAAAACGAAAAAATTGCAGGTACAAAACAGCCATCGCATATGAAATCTGAAACATCATATTAAGCAGAAAATGGTAAGGAAAAGCAGACAATAGCTCAAAACCTCCTCCCAGCGCATAATCTAATGCATATCTTCCCATAGTACATAAACTAGTTAGCTACTACTCTTTACTAGGCAATAATAGAGCACACGCTAACCTTGAATATATATATAGGTATATATCATACATAATACTTTTTAGACTTCAAAATTGAATGATAAATATTAAAACTTCCAGATAAAAAAGAAAAGAAGAAACCCAAAAAAATGCAGATCCAATTAAACGCCAAAGTGTACACATATACATACATTAACAATATATACAATACAAAAAAAACCTTCTAATAACACTTTTTTATTTTAAGCCACGACAATAAACCAAATTCAACACACAAAAAGCCCCCAAAAATAATACTTAGAAAACAGTATAAACTTTTTTTTTGAAAAATAAACATATACAGCAACTATATACGCCATAAATACACTATAAAAAACCTTCTAATCACACTATTCATACCAGATTCAACACACACAAAATACTTTTCAATAGACGTAAAGTCTCAGAATCAACTATAGGACCCATGTACACATATTCATACAACAACAATATACATAACCTAAAACCCTTCTAATCACAACTTTCAAACCAAATTCAAAACTCAAGAAGCCCTTACACATACACTTTAAAAAGGTATAACTTCATTTCTATTAAAAAAAAAAACACTTATAGTATCAGATTAAACATGTATACACATATACATACAACAACTATACACTCTACCAAAAACCCTTCTAAGCACATTATTCAAACCAAATTCAACACACAATAACCCTTACAAAAAATAAATAAAAAAGTTATAATTTGTATTGAAATAAAAAAAAAAAAATATTTGTAGCCTCACCTTTAACATATACACACATATACATACAGCAACTATATACACCTATTATCTAACCAAATTCAACACACAAAAGCCCTTACAAAAAAAATACAAAAAATATTATCATTTTTCTTTTAAAGAAAAAAACATACCTATACATACAGCAACTATATACACATATACATACAACTATTATCAGTACTAAAAACCCTAAAAAAAATACAAGGAAAAAGGCAAGAAAAATTATTTTAAAAAAATACTTACAGTCTCAGAATCAAGTTTAACATTAGGACCCATATGTCCTTCACCAGAAATAAGCTGCCGTAATCTTGACGGCAGACTCGATCTTAGATTTCCAGCCATTAAAGAACTCTACACTCTTTTACTCTGCCAAAAAAACACAAAAAGATTCAATTTTTAAACATTTATTTCATAAATCTTGAATCTTTATTCATAAAATCAAGATACCCACATGGAGTTTTGTAGAGATATTGAACAAGTGATGGTTTTGATAAAACATAAATGAATTAAGGGTTTATATGGTTTGAGCCCTAACCCAGAAAATATATATATATATTTTTTGTATGTATATATATATAGGGTTCTTGTGTGTATGTGTGTGAGAGTTTGAGTGTGTGTATTGGTTAACCCTTGAATATGGAGAAAGGGAATTGTGTTTGGGTTTTTTTTTATACAGAAGAATAGAGTCCTTTTTTGTATACATTATAGTCGGTTTTTGGTTTTATACACCGGTCCATTGGGTGGCTCTTTTTGTATGAGAATAGTTAGACCATTATACAAGTATACAAGGTAAATGATTATCTCTCTAATCAGATAGTTTAAAAATCTTTTTAATCATGAGATAATAATATGTAAAAAAAAATTAGAGGGTAAGATTAAAAAAGTGAATTAATTGATAATACATGTTACCTTCTTATAGTTTTAGAAGGATTTTTACACTATTATTTAAGAGAATTTATCATTTTCCATAATACAAACATCACATAATATCCTTAAGAATCTTTATAATTCTTAAAAAAATTTAAATCTTTTAAGTTTCTCCTTTCTCATATAAAAAAAACAATCTTCTCTATATATAACTAAAAAGCAGATAGTTTTTTGATTTGGTAACAATTATAAAAAAAAAATACTATGTATAATTTTCCATTATGTGTCATATTTACATTAATTTCCTAATTTTTAACATTCCACGTCATTTAAAAAAATTTTAATCATTTATCCTGATCATTTATCTTAATTATCATTATCTATTTGGATTTTCATTAGATAAAATAATATAAAGAAAAAAAACAAATATCTTTATTTAATTAAATTCACCCCACGTTTTAAAAAATCAAAATATTTCAAATTTTGTGATAAATATCATATCTTATTTATTTTAGAAAATCCAATCTTCTAATTAATTTTTTTTTCAAATATTATGCGACATCA
>JANDBE010000047.1:22035949-22046762 GCA_024320915.1 Erigeron philadelphicus | reverse complement strand
ATCATAGAAGTATGCAAAACACTAAAACCTCAGCTCGTGTGGTTGGATCTACATTAAGCTTCACAAGCATCAATTCCTGTTCTACTTGTGGTTCCCTGGAAAGGTCTTCCACCTGATACATCAAACATGTTAATCATGTATATACTTCAAAGAACCCAAGATTCACATTTGATGGTCAAACAAACCTTTATGACGTTCACAAGCTTGTTAAGCTGCTCCACAACTTGTTGCAAGACCTTTTCACTTTTGCAGTTCCAGAAACAACTATAGTAAATAAAGCCTTGTCCTTGTTTAAACCAACAGCAAGTGACTCGATATTGTAACCTCTTCTGGCGAACACTCCTGCTTTCGATTTATAATACCACTTTCGTCTCCTACGAACACCGAGATAGTGTGGCGCTTCACTATAGTTAATACATAAACCAAATAAATTACATCAAAAGGATATACCTACCTTTCGTGTTTTTCTTTACCCAAACAACTTATGGTTAATAGCTTTCTCAAAAAGCTTAAAAAGCATTTGTCATATATTAGTTATGTTGTTATTAATTGTACATTTTGTCAGTAATTTTAATGTAACCGAGGTATTTTAGCTGAAGTTTGATTATTATTATGTTGGTATACCAAACATTTTTTTTAAAATGGCTCGATAACGGTTATGGTTCTATCGCTATGGTCAAGCAGGTAAAATACATGAAAATAGTTTAAAGAAACACGTCAAATGTGTCAAAACAGTTATGACTCGCCCAAATGTACTTTAAAATTTAAATACTTCCTAACTATATTTAAAATACTTATTTAGAATGCTGTCACCTCCAAGTATAACTTCCGCTATCACTACTCCACTACAAGATATATAAGTATAAGTAAGACCACAGAAACTCAACTTACATGCCCAACGTCATCACTGTTAATACTCCAGAAATATCAGCACCTTCTTGGGATGAAAATCCACCTTAATCCAATTTGCCCCTTTCAATCTGCAGAATATCACGAAAATTTGTTAAAGCAAAATAAGGAAGACATAACTGACAACAAAATTATGAGAAACTGAGAATATGAAACTCTAACAAACTTAATAAGGCCAACCTGAATACAAGTCAAAAACAAATAAATTACGTTTAATCGCGCAAAATACAAGTCTTACTAGTCAAAATTTACAAATGTTACATTAAAGCATTACCAATTTCTTTTCCTGAATTATGTTGATACCAACATTATCTTTAATGGAACTGGGTTGCTGAAACAAGTGAAGAAACAAATTGGGTCCAAGGACATATGTGTGATAAGCAGCCTGATATTCCTATACTGGAAGGAAACTGACCCAGTAGTAAATGGTCTGGGGCTATGGGCCTCAGGTTAGATTTATGAATGTTTCTGGTTTACAAGTCGGTCTGGTCCATCTCCGGTCCAAGTGAGGTTTTGACACATGATCACTCTTACCTGCCGATAAAGTCATAAATTAAGACATTAGTTATCATTGACAACTCAGTCCATAGCATTCAATAAGGCAATGATGTTATTAAGCCGGTTCTTTGATAGATACAAGAATGTAGATGCATCATAAGTCACAGGAAAAATAAACTGTTTCCATTTATAGCCCATTTCCTCCCAAATTTTAGAAATCAAGTCATGGAGTTCCAACATGAAAAACAATATTTATAAAAAAAAAAAAGATAATAGTCTATGAATAAAAAAATTACCCGTTTTGGGCCTCTACCTCAGATGCCAATTTTGCACCTATATGTATTAAAAAATGGAATGCACATCAACTAACATAAAGATACGTACACGTAGAACACATAATGCACATTTTACAGTAAAAGCCCAATGTCTTGTGGGAACATGGTAATGTGTAGGTCTTGCTTTCTCCCACTTCACACAAACTGTGTGCAGCTAGCCAACACTTTCTGTTTTGAATTCCAAAATCAAATACCAAAAGCATTAAGGATTAAAAGCAGGGGAGAAAAAAATAGGGTTATAAATCAGGTTCTCACTATAAGGATTATAAATTGTGGTGCGGATAAATTACCATGACCAACATGTTTGTCCATGTCTGACAGCAATGCAGAGAGTGCTTTGCATCTTCCGTGGCGTATGATTGAAAAACTTATCAGTCACGTTACAATACTAATCTGCAAAAATTCCTGAATTAGCAGAGTATTTAAAGAAGTTAGTAACATTTACCATGTTCCATCTAAAAGAGAAATTGCAGCATCCTGAACTACTACTAATAAAGCCTGTGATCATTCTAAACATGCAATACTGGCAAATGAGTCACAATATCTACAACATAATTGTGCAGACAACGAAAGATATCACTATTAAAGTGAAAACAAATCTCTCGAGAATATTGAGTATCTTTCTGTAGCAGTTAAAGTCATTATATGTCTCCAAACCACTTCGGGCCACTTATGACATATCTAATCTAACAGAAAGCAGTAATGCATTCTACTCTTACTAGCATACACTGATCGATTTATGGTAAACGGATCATTTCAATTTCTCTTCACACAACCTGTGTGCAGCTAGCCAACATTTTCTATAAAGAATCCCATCATGAAATACCAACTGCATAAAGATTTAAAAGCAGGGGAGAAACAAAGAGTATAATTTAGGTTCCCATGTTAAGGATTATAAATGTGGCGCGAATAAATTACCATGACCAGCATGTCTGTCCAAGTCTGACAGAAACGTAGAGAGTGCTTGTGGATCCCCTGTAGCGTATAGATGAACAACTTATCAGTTCAGCGAGTACAAACTAATCTGCAAAAACTCCTGAACTAGCATAGCATTTAAAGGTCATGTTCCATCTAAAAGAGAAATTGCATCATCATGGAACTACTACTATTAAAGCCAATAATCATATCACACTTGGAACTCCCTACTCTCATTGGAATGCACATAAAGGCAAGCGATGAAACTTTATTTTTGACACTAAGTATTGTTTTGGGAACCTGAAAAAGGGGGAAAAAAGGGCATCATATCTACGGGAAATACGTAAAGTGGGCATATATATACCACGCGCGAGCATATGATCGTAGTATTCCAGAGTGGGCAAAAAAGCTTGATGAACTTGCTGTTTGCATGATTTGATGTCTGGTTCTGTCAAATGAACTTGTAGTTGGAACATCCAACATGTTCTTGATTCTAAAGAGTGAATGCTACTGGCTGATTATAACTTTACTCACTTTGCTAGGATGCTAACAGCACGTTTCATAATAGTCGTGTAACTCTTCGTTTGTAGAAATACTTTTTGAAGGCAAGCATTGCAATTTTCAGGCGACCTACAATATCCAATGAATCACAAGTTTATCAGACCAAAAATATACTATGCAAGAACGTAGAATATAGAACTTATATCGATGATTCCAACAGCTTCTTTTATAAGTTTTCAAAGCAACAGACTGATGCATTTAGCCAATACCATTCACTCTCTAAACTTGACTCGTTATGGCGGTTATTGAAAGTCAAAGTTCAATTCGCAGAACCAAACATGAGATATTTTTTTACAACGCAATGAACTACAAATCTCTGAATTAGATTACATGTAAATCGATATCCAAGTTTTAATCTCACCTTTGCTCTTAAAATCCAACTAAATCCTGCAGTACAGTGAAAGTTTCACTATAAATGGGAACACAAACCTCTCGAGATTATCGACTATGTAAAATCATTATATGTCTCCAAACCATTTCCGACCACCTAAAACATACCTAATCTGACTTTAAGCAGAAAGCAGTAATGCATTCAAACTTTACTAGGGTACACTGATCGCTTTATGGTAAACTCATCATTTGAGTCTCTTCATATAGAATCAAGGTTTTGATAGAAATAATAGAAAAAGGATGGATGAAAAAAACATATAAAAACCTCAAAGTTTAAGATCAGATAATAATACAAACATAATTGAGTAATAATGGTAAACCAAGAATTGACAATCTATTCATTTATTCAAATCTAATAACAAATCTTAATACATAAAGATGGCCGATAACTGCCAATTACATATACAATTACATATACAATCACCAATATGTACCAGCAATTACAAGTAAATTTCGCTACAACTCCAATTGATCACATGAACGTATCATCATCGTCATCATCACCATCGTCGGCATCATCGAACCGAATTGAACTCCACCAGTGGTGGTGTGAGTTAATATCCTGCGGGATTTATACCCAGCTCAAGCACCAAAATTGCTTCGGCTTTGAGATCCGCCATACCAACAAAACCTTGGAAATCTCCAGTACAATCTTCCGGAAAAAGATCAATACCCAAAAACTTGTTTTGTTTCCCCATTATTTTCCAGCATCTTTCTGCTGCAAACACTAATCAAATACTGGACAATTGTTTTTGATATATAGGACCGGCCACAGCCCACAGAATGTTTTTGATATTTGAAATTAGGGTTTTGCTGCTCTATATATAGAGAAACATGTATATAGGACAGATTGCTTTTGATATGGGAAATGATAAATCCTCCTGATAGAATAACCTAAAAATCCTCCTAACAATTGGATTGAGACATGTGGCAAAATCAAGGGGTGAGAGTAGGAAATAGAATTAGTGGATAACACTTGTCATGTTTTAAAACTTTTAGGAGGATTTTTAGGCTAATTTTTAAGAAGATTAATCATTTTTCATAATGAAATGATCTAAATGAAGAAAATAGTTTTCCAAAAATGGTACATATGAAGAAGCATTATTTGACTAGAGAAAGGGACGGTTCAAACTGTGAATGCCAAGACTAGTTCACATGGGTTAGAAGACCTTTTGGATTTTATATATCTCTAAACAAATGTGAGTGAGTACATAAAATGGGATTGCATTCTCTCATGGTTTGGAGTTCATTTGATTTGATCTATAATAATTATTAATATTGCAGGTGTACAAGAGTGGACCACTATTTCTTTCATCAAAAGGTGTGTTTTTTTCATCACTTTGCACTTACATTTGTTCCACTGGTGTTTCAATTTCCTATTTGTGTTCTTGTCATCTCCTGTCTTTGATAAATATAGCCCACTTTCTACATTGGTTTTTTTCTTATCATATTATGCTTTTTATATAACCAAGAAGATTAGCCACTAGCTGTCACTTTTTAACAGTAATTTATTCAAATCTTGCCATATAGAGAATTGAATTTAAGTAGTTGATTAACCTTGATACTATTTTTGCTGGAGTTATGTGGGTATCAATTCAGTACATGGATCAGAGTTCCTATTAATTTACTTTTTTTTGTTTATGCTTTTCATAGTTAGAAAAAATAGTGCTACAACTATAATCATTTACTCTGCCTGCAAACTTCAGGCATTTGTTGTTTTCTGGAAGTTAATAATGTAGTTGGGAAACTAGTCAATTTCATCCTTACTGGTTGTTCTCCCCTTTTTATTACTGCAACTAATTAGATAAAATGTCAAAGATGTGAGATAGGATAGCATTAAATTTACAAAGACCTTGATAGTTATACCCACCAAACCTTAAGGAAAAATCAGAGTTATGATAATTTGTATAGGTTACCAATTATGTCAGTTTTGACATCTGACTACGTTGATTGTTGACCATTTTTCTTATATATAAAAAAAAAATTGTATGTAACATCATTTAGATACCTACAACCATTATCTACTAGTAATCACCTTCGGCCATTCGCTGATAAGGCGTAAAGTAATATTTTGTCTAACCGGACCAGACATCAAATCAGACGACCTACCATTTTAATACAACCGGCTAGAACGATCTCAACAGAGAGATCTTTTTTCTTCTAAATTTATAATAGACGTGTTGTTTCTTGTTATAAATTCTAATATTGATCATATTTGCATTCTTTTTCTCATCATACGTAGTAATATATTATACTTTTTCGTTAAAGTTTTAAATAACAACATATTGTACACTGTACATGCCAAATTTATTAGTGTACGATGGGTAGCACTTTCATTCCAGTCCAGATAACTTTATAATCAGCCCAATATATTACAAAGTAATGGGCTAAGAGAGGATTCACAAAAACCTTTCATGGGCTAACTCTATAGGGCTGCCTTGGGCTGAAGTGAAATACAAATAATCGACAAGATAGGGAAAAAAAATGAAAGTTTTATAGAAATAGACAACTCAAGATGTCACGTAAAATTTATATGTTTATATAGATCATTTAGCATTTAGAATGAAGTGTTTTGCATGAAGCTAAAGTATACTATTAAATGACAATTGTTTATAAGGACACATTATACTTAATTTTGGAAAGTCCCTAAATCACATTTCTTACTCAGGAATTGGCTGGACCTCTTGGAAGAAAAGATGGTTCGTTCTGACACAAACCTCGTTGGTTTTCTTTCGAAGTGATCCCGTAAGTTAGATGTTTTACGTGAATGTTTAATTCCGAATTTTGATTTCCTCCTATTGATGCTCAATCTTGCTAAGCATTACAGCATGAATATAGGCAAGCCACAAAGTGTAGTAACTAGTAACAATGCAACTGGCTAGCATAAATATAAGCATATGCATATGAAGACTAAAAACTAACTTACATTCCTAGTCAGCTTATAGCTTACACGACGTTATAAGTTTGTAATTGAGGGCTAAATTTGGATTGAGTTAAAGTCTTCATATGTTTAGTCCTCTTTTGTAAGTGTCATTATTGCATTATTGGAATATTAAAGGGTCATTCATAGTTTAATTTGTTAATGTTCAGAATGCTGCTTCTCAAAGGGGAGGTGAAGTGAATCTGGCCCTTGGTGGCATAGACCTCAACAGTTCAGGCAGGTTGGCTTGCTTTCTTTAATTCTTACCATCTTTACATTACTTGTTATGAAGTCATAGACCTCAGCCGTCTATGCTTGCTAACGATATCTTTCATTGCTTTTCAGTCTGGTGGTTAAACCGGATAAGAAACTCTTGACGGTTATGTTTCCAGATGGTCGTGATGGGAGAGCGTTTACTCTGAAGGTGATCTCTTTTTCAATACATATGGATGTAGTATTGTAGTTGAATATACTTTCCAGAAAGATCATGCGTGTATATATATATATATATCGTTATAATGACTGTAAAATAACTACTTAGGTCCAGTCAATCTCTAACAGAACCCAATGCTATGATTTTTATCACATTACTTGTTACAAGTGTTTGAAACATTCCTATTTACATCTTCTAACACTTGTAATTATAAAGATCTTTGTTCAAACGGATAAGACCATTATGTTGCAGAATACCTGGTTAAGACATGGCCAGAAATCAAAAACAAATGAAGGTCGACAAGGTGTCAAATTTTGTCATCTAATATGAACCAGTCTAACTGATGGAACTGATGTTGATTACTGTTGTAGGCCGAAACTACAGAGGATATAAATGAGTGGAAGGCTGCATTGGAGGAAGCTTTGGAAAATGCACCAAGCGCTAGCCAGATAGCGGGCCAAAGCGGAACATTGAAAAATGAAAATGGTGATACGGCTGATGCATCTTCTGAACATTGTAACAGTTTTATTCATATGTTTGAATTCAAGTTCTTTTAGCTACATTTAGATATGTACACTTGATTCTAAAGATAGAAGAGTAGAAGTGTTTTTTCACTTCTTAAATATCTTTGACTTGTTTATTTACCCTTAACAGCAAAAGACCGAACCTCGGGGAACTCAAAGGTTCTCGGTCGGCCAATTTTACTTGCATTGGAAGATGTAGACGGAACCCCATCTTTCCTGGAGAAAGCCCTTGAATATGTTGAAGATCACGGTAAGAGGCAAACTTCATTCATCTATTTTATTGATCTATGGAAAATGTCCTTTGGTTGCATTTTGTTTTAGTTAATTGGCTTTGGATGTTTCAGGAGTGCAAGTCGAGGGCATCTTGAGGCAGGCTGCAGATGTTGAAGATGTTGAACGGCGAATCCAAGAATACGAACAGGGTCAGTAATCTTAAACTCCCAAAATCTGAATTACATACCCTCATATAAACAGCTTTGAAACCTTTGTGCATTACACTAGTTATGGTGAACAAAGACCATCACGTCTGAAGTTAGACTTGATGAAAAATGTTAACACTTTGGTCCAGGGAAGGTGGAATTTACAAAGGAGGAGGATGCACATGTTATAGGAGACTGTATCAAGGTATGACATTTAAGTATACTTCACATATTTACTTCTTGTTAATTCTTGGCACATTGATGAAGTCTTCATTTTTTCCACATTTAACTCTCGTCGAATTCTGACTATATCTTCATTAAACCTTCTATTTCAGTATGTTCTTAGGGAACTACCATCATCCCCAGTTCCAGCATCTTGTTGCAACGCGTTGCTGGATGCATATCGTAAGTTTCTCATGAAAACTTTCAATGTGACAAGTAGCTTGTGGCACTAATACTTGAATAATCTTTGATCTACTTTATATTACCTAAGCGTTAGTGTACTATTTTCACTTATGGTAACGACAACTTATGTCTAGGAACCGATCGCTCCACAAGGGTCAGTGCCATGCGCGCAGCTATATGTGACACATTCCCTGAACCAAATCGCCGTTTGCTGCAGAGGTAACTAGCTGTTTGTAGGTTCAATTTGCCTTTGTGTAATCTGTTTCCAATTGTCGGTATCTTTTATTTCTTACTTGAATCATGCCCTTTATTGTCAGAATGTTAATAATGATGGAAACAGTAGCTGATAACAAGAATGTGAACAGAATGAGTGTTTCAGCTGTCGCTGCTTGCATGGCACCACTACTTCTTCGACCCCTTTTGGCCGGTGAATGTAATCTTGATAGTCAGTTTAATATGGGTGGTGATGGATCTGCTCAACTCATGCAAGCTGCTGCAGCAGCTAATCATGCTCAAGCCATTATCATCACCCTGCTAGAAGAATATGATAACATATTCGGGGTTAGCTCTATACAGTTTCTTCTTATTCACCCTAACTCTCTATATATTATCTGTCTAGACTACTTACCTGTGATATTTATCTCTAGTGCGGTTTAGGATATCTAGATTTTATATCATAACCAATATTAATAAAAGGGACAAAGGTCAAGCCAACCTGTTTTGATATTTGTTAAATATAATCTGTTTTGACCCAAACTCAATTTTACCCATTGCCCAACCCACCCAGCTTGCCTGCTTTAAACTTATGTATATCTTATCAAGAAAATGCATCAATCATACTAAGATGGTAAATGATAATTAAGAATGTATGGAAACATGAAATGATACTAGTATGAAGTCTTGTTAACTAGTTCTTTGTCATTAAGGAAAGAATTTGATCAGATATTAAACCGTCTGAATGTGCAGGAAGGTGATATGTTAAGTGATCTGTACTCTGACTCCGAAGAACTTGGAAGTGAGAGTGAAGAGCTTAGTGAATACGAAGATTATTCATCCGAGGGTTCTAATGAAGATTCTGAACATGCATCAACCTCTAGTCAGAGTGGTGGTGATGGAGACAGCTATATGAAAAACGTGAAGGTTAAATTCTTATAGTTTCCAAATCTGTGATTTTAATGGATGTAAAAATTTCACGAGTGTCTCTATAAAGTCGAGTGATGGTATTCATGTTTGCTGTTAACATAAATTTTGATATTGTTATTGATCTGTCAATGCAGAAACCTGGTCCCGTCAGATCACGTACCATTGCCCACAAGGCAACTGATGATAAGGCAGCCAGTAAAAAGTTACTTTCATGTTCTCATGTCAGATCGGTAAGCCAAGTTACTGAGAATGTTTCAAATCAAATATTAGACGATTCAACAACAAAAGCATTTGAGAATGTGCGACGGTCTGAAGATGATAAAATACAAGTGGGCAAAAGCAGAGAGTTAATCGATAACAGCCAGCGATCTTCAACTACTGCGGATTCACATACTGATATTCAAGACACTACTTCCCAACAAACGGATGTAAGTATAAATATGTCATATGGGTATAATACAAACACAATCTTTATACTGTTCACCTTGTAGGTTTTTGGTGTCTAATGATATTATCTTGTTCGAGTACAGGCAAATAAAAACTTATCAAGCGTCGACAAAGAAGAGTAAGTGACACTTCATCTGTTAGCATAAGCTATTCTGAGTTCACAGTATGTTGCGGATAGATAGCCTCAACGTATCTACTCTATTTTATTTCTTCCAAGGGCTGGAGTCGTAAGTTCTGAGGTCACTTATGAGGAAGCAAAAGCTAAAGCTGAAGCGGATGACTTGTTGAACAAAAAGAAAGCTTTAGAGACACAGCGTGTCCAGCTCGAGCAAGATGTATGTATAAGATCTATATTGCATCTTCTGTTCATTTTCTTGTCTTATTGGTACACAAGACATTCTGAAATGTGTTTCTTTCCTCAAAATAGATCATGTGTGAGCTATTTAAGTTCTACTAACATTTAATCATAATACTTATGAAAATATCTAAAATTGTTTTTGGCACATTGATAATTTTTAAATTGAGCATTTAGGTTGCAAGATTAGAAGATTTAATTATTTTATTTATGAAAATATCTAAAACTGTTTTTGGCACATTGATAATTTTCAAATTGCGCATTTAGGTTGCAAGATTAGAGGAGCAGCTGCGAAAGGAGTTAGAGTTGAGAAGAAAACTTGAGACCGGAATTAAGATATCTCAACAAGCCTTATTTACACAATTTTCTACTATCAATAAGGTTTGTCAAGCCAGTACAAGACTATTTATGAGTTTTGGTTATAAACTTAGCTATTGAACTTGAAATTTTATAGAAATAAAGCCCATATTCGGGTATTTTTCTCAGGCTGAGAGTGATAGCTCGAATCAGAAAACTAATGATCTTGAAATGCAATTTACAAATCAAGGAAACGGGTAAG
>JANDBE010000047.1:21985867-21995918 GCA_024320915.1 Erigeron philadelphicus | reverse complement strand
AAACTCCCCCCTCTAATCCTTTCCACTCCTTCCCTTTCCACACTTAAAAAAAACTTAAAAATGCATTTTATAATTTTTCCCTCTCATCCCCTCTCCTTTCCACCCTTAAAAAAACTTAACAATACAGGTTTTCAACCATAATCTCCAAGTTATGAATACAATGGTAGAGCAGGCTTGATGCATTAGATATGTGATTTGGGTGATTTTAGCGATTAAATATAGAACGTAGGCCAAATGAACCTATAGACAAGTAAGTTGCTCCAAATGGGTGCGCTTGACACTTTTTTCTGTGTTTTGGTTGGTAGATTTTATTAGAGCTCGACAAGACGAAGAAGGATTAGGAGGAAAAAATTTATCGGAATCACCTGCTGAAATCCTTCAATGTTAGTTATGGCTAATGTCATGGTGAATATGCTCCAACCTATCCAAAGATTTTGATATGCCCTTTGGCTGACATTGGTTTTCCTTTTATATGATAGGAAAAATATGTGTTTGTTGTTGGCATATACCCTTCACACAAGCTATTTATTTGTTTGCACATGTCGGTATTCTCTTTTCATTTGATTCTCTTAAAACTGAATTTGGCTATTTCTGGCAGAAGTTTGATAATGGTGGAGTCTTATGACATATGATCTGTGTATTGCATAGTGAGGAGAAAAACTCTAGGATGGCGAAACCAAGCTTAATCATGTCCTCATATCTACCTACTATTGCTATTCTGCTGCTCTTGCTGCTACGCCTCTCTTATTCTTAGAAAAAGCAAATATCTAGCTCCGTTTTCAAAAACCTGAATTGATATATATGGAATCAAGATTAAGATTTACTGGTATGTATTTTAGATTTGTGAATGGCTTGTAGTTTATTGTAAATGCTATTTAAAATCAACGTCACCCACCTACAGGTATGTTTCTTGAATTATTTATATACTACTGTAATATACAATTAGTGGTTACGATATTGTTGTCACATGGATTTGCATGCTCGATATGGGATTATCAACTAATTTGGTGACCACTTTTTCAGTGTACCTAAAGAATGTATAAATGATTATTATATCCAGGTTCATTTTCCACTCTTATCTCATTTTTCCTTTCCTTTTTTACTGTTCCGATCAAATAGTCATACTTTATTTTACAACACTCCGTGGAATCAATTTAGTTGGTAATCTTGATATATGTTTTGCTTATATACACTCATTTTCTTTTTATTACTTGATTTTATTGTTCATGAGAAAGGTGCTTTTATTGGTTTGCGATAGTTGTAAAGAAGATGGTGTTTCAATTTAGATAATGTACCTTGTAGTAAGTAGATATTACCGATCAATGGTAAGCTTTTTTTTTTCCTTATTATATCCTTGATTTATGTGTGCTCGTGCCTTTTATGTTTTTCAACATAAAGTTATTAATATTAGTATATTACAATCAAATTAAGGTGATTATTATATATATAGTGGTTAACGACACTTGGTTTTAGTATATAGCGTGAAAAAACACATTTTCAAGAAGTCCCATTAGAAGGCATTCGGAGGCTTTGTGATACTAATATTCCATTTTAGTACAATGAATGGTTTTACACTACAAAAAGGTCCATTGTTCATACAAATCTCATTGATATAAGCCGTCATAGGATTCTTACATCTATGGACCAAATATAGTGCGTACATATAGTTGTATATTGTAACTTCTTTTATCATGGTTAATTTAAAGAAAGAAGCGATGTTTTTTTGCCATTTTTTACTGTGTAGATTCGGTTTTATTGCTGTTATTGGGTGCAAACTTCCTGTTTCTGTTGCTAATTTTGCTGCTTAGTTGCTATTTTTTGCTGGCTTATGGTGCACAACTGCACAATTGGTGTTTAGCTGCTGATGTTCTTTATTTCCTGCAAATGTTGTTTTTGTTGCTCTTTTTGCTGCATAATTCCTGTAATTGTTGTTTTTTGCTGCAGATTGATGTTCTTTTGATGCTTTTATTGCTGTTAAGTTGATGTGACTGCTGTTTTTATTGCTGTTTTTGCTGCAAATTTTCTGTTAATGTTGTTTTGTTGCTGTTTTAGTTGCAGCCTGCTGTTTTGTCTGTTTTTATTGTTGTTTTTGCTGCAGATTTGCTGTAATTGTTGTTGTTGTTTTTGTTTATTATCGCAAAAAATGTGCATATTATCGCAATTTGTTCATGAGGTTTCAACAGCTTATAGACCCAAACGAAAGTATGACCCGTTTCAATCTGTCCCACCCATCTTTTGACACCTATATGGCTATATCAATTGGTTTCTTTTTTTAGAAGTTTAGTCGGCCTCAGTATATTCAAATTCGTTCTAATTATAGCCTTTGAACAATTCAATTGCTTCTTCATTGAAAAGTGTCATTATTAAACGAAATGTCGCTTCTTCTATCAGTTTCGGTATTCTAAGGAAAACATCATTCGAGTTTCGCTTGATAAACCAATGTTGCGACTTCTCTTTGAGATAATTGTTGATGTTTTACCTTTTGAATCCAGTCTTAGCCTATCCTTTTATGTCCAACCTAAGAAGTTTTCCTCTAGGCTAAAGGCTTTTAATTTTAGTTGTAATATAGTTGTAGCATCTAGCCTTGCAGTTTTAATATACTAATATAGTTGTACCTTCTAAAAACATATGCTTCAAGTTAATGATGTTTGGGATGAACATGTTTATATATAACTTTGTAAACAATGTTTTTTTAAGAAACAAGGAAGCTTTCACATAACATTAACTTTCAAAGTAAATCATCTGTACATACGGTGTAATTGAATATGCTTCTGCTACGAATTCATTTTGGGCAGTTTGCTGAATAATTGGCTATAAAAATAGCAGTATATCTATCTGTTTTTTTTTTAATTGCTTTGAGTTTCTCATTTGAATTCAGTTATAGCTATATTTTTATTGTTGATGTAACACACGAGTGGTGAGCTTTATAAAGGCAATTTAAACACAATTTGTTTCTAATGTATGACTACAGAATTAGACTTTATGGCAGAAGCCGATGCATCAGAAGAGGCTTAAAGGCGATTTGAGGTTGAGGCTGGTGCAGAAGCAAAACTGGAGAGAGACCTTGAGAGGGAAACCGATCATATTCTGATATAGAGTAAACAGGAACCTGGTATGTGCTCCTTATGGTTACGAGACATGCCCATCTTTCTACATGTCGTTATGAAGCTTTCATCTTGAATCAGCATACAAGAAGCGTATTTGGTTGATGAAATATAGAGGTTGCAAAGGACAGCAAAAGATGGTGTCTTTCGTAGATGATTGGGGCTTAAAAGAATATGCAATGTGAAGGACTTTTTACAAATGTACGTTATTAATGAGTCCTTTCTCCACATAGTAAATTCATGTTAATAATATACAAGTATATCATTTTGGTAGACATAAGTAGCCTTTATACGGAAATCCTATGGACGGGCCACTTACATTTTGTTCTGAACAACACGGGTAGTTGGTGGGTAGTGTATTAGGACATGGGACACAATCATTAAGCATCCCAACGAGTTGTATATGTGGGAGAGAAGGTAATTGACTTTTCGATTTTCAAGATCATTGATGATTGTTGCAGCCTTTGGTGGCCAAAATGACTTGCCCCTGGATAAACTTGCTGCACCTTGGATGGTTTGTCCCAAATTCTAGAAACGTGTGTTGTCCAAGTCTTGTATCGAGATTTTGACTTTATTAAGAACCACAAGTCAGGGGGGAATTAAGCTTCCATATGTTGCAATGTTATTTATATCGCTCACCTTAATATTTCTTACGGAGTATTTTATTTTTTTTGCTTGCCTAATGGATCATATGATGGGGGCAAATTAGATTTTCATTCAATATATTAGCTGTATAAAATTTAGATAACTTGTTTAATAACATAATTTAAACCATTAACCATAACAGAAAGTTACTTTTTTTCTTCAGTATTTAACTAATTTATAAATTTGATATAGTAATTTCATTAATATACAAGGGTAATGACCAATTTATTTTTATTTTATTTTTTCTGTAAAGTAGGTAATGACCAAATAAGTAATGGGTACTCATCCATACAACAATAATCTATAGATTCAATCAGTTGCTCAAATATTAACTACGTTGGATGTATATAAATGTACTCCAATGAATTGCATCTCAACATTGTATTTCTTTTTTAACAAATAGTTATCCACCAAATAATTTATGAGTCATACGTCATTTCTCCTCTCAAATTTATTTTTAATTTTCCCAGATCTATGCATCTTACTTTTAAGTCATTTTTAAGTATATGATTTAAGCTTATTAATCATTTTCGTAATTCTACAATAGTGATATATTTTAAAAGATTATGGTGAACCGTACTATACGTAACATTTTAGCGTGTTAACTATACTTTCAAGTTTTATTATGTTTATAGAAAAATAATACTTATATCCCCTTGTAGTAGATTTGGTGAATGTGACTCAAAACTTTAACTAGGAATGCCGATAAATATTGGGCTATTAAAAATGTTTACAATAATCAAATATATTAAATGTAAGTAGAAGTAATGATATTGGGTAAACCTATACCAACACTATTACATTTTAGTCTACAGGATATACGAGTAACAATTTTCTAAAAAATATTAAGTATTGAATTATCTTATTAATTGAAGAAATTGTTATACAACATTAATCTATACACCCCAATACAAATATCCTACACAATTATTAGAAGTGCCCGTTTTAGGGGGGTAATCCTCTAGTATATATATACACACACCTTTTAACACTTTTGTAATAGAATTTGATGTTAAAAAGTATAATAAATTAATAAATCTATCTATTAATCAAATGTTACATTTCGATTGTAATTTTACAGAATAAAGTTGTACATTATTAAACATCAAGAAAAATATTATTCTTTTATTTTTATGACATTAAGTTAACAAATTGAGATTTAACTTAACTAGATACAAATAAAAAGATAACAATTGGGTAAGGTTTCTTAAGTTATTCTATTACATGTGTGAACATTAATAGTACACTTATCCTAAGATGTACCTCATTTCCAAATATATGGTAACTGAAGAAAGAGCTATCGACACTTATAATGTTTTATGGAGGATGGGATCCATTGTTGAAAGCTCTGCATACATATTCGATATTTCCTTTGCGAAGTATGCTTTTGCCTGTGGTCTTTTTACCTGAAACATATACATGGCCGTCGTTTTGAGACATATTCCGGTTTATTGTGTTTGAATTTACCCTCTTAAATAAACCATAAGATGAATAGAAGTACCTTGAATGTTGGAGTAAGAAGGCCATTCTCGACGCTAAACGGTTCAGCCACTAACGTCACAGCTTTTGCATACTCAAAACCTCTCAGCTGCACGAACAAAACGAATTCAGGTGACAAGATGGGAAGTTCTATCAAATTAAAACAATATCGTCTTGAAATGGGTCACTTGGGTCACTTTTAGTAATGGCCAAAACCATCCGCGTTGGGTGGGTTTGCTCTCAAACATGTTACTTGGACATTTGTAATATAATTTAATGAGTTAATTATGGTCACAGATACATAGTTATTACAATAATATAATCTAAATCATTAAACAGATTTTTAAGGAAACTTTATACACTAGAATAGACTATGGGAGACTTCTAACTCGTTATTCTTCTAGCTAAACATTTATTATTCATAGGTAAATGGATTAAAATTGCCCCCTTTAATAAACCTGAAGTAATTATCATAACCAAAATACCTGTGCTTCCCTGGCTACAGTATCCATCTCAGCCAGAACAGCTGCCTTAGCTCGCGGATCATTACACAGTTGTCCTAAATCGTCATACTGCAAACATACAGAGTCCACAAATCCATATAATGAATAAGATGAACTCCGACTAATAACGGTAACCAGACAGGTCGAAGAAATGTCTTTGGAATAGAGGAAATGTAGAAGAGGACTAACTTCTATTGGCTTGGGCAGTTTGTATTTTGTGAGTACCATTGTACCCATTCATGTAGAGAAAGAATAGATAAAAAAAAAATACTTGGTTTGTTTGGACATAGGGTGTGACTTGTGAGTTTTCAAAATGATTATGTTAGTGGCAAATCAAAAGAAAGTCAATAGTAGTTTCAAAGCGATTATTATAGTGAATAACGGAATTGGATAAATCAACGATGAAACGGATGGTAGAATTTAAGTTATGAAGGTGCTTCAACCATGGAAGTTGTATGAAATAAGTAGGATCAAACAATCATATTTTCAAATGTTTGGTAACTTCTCAATATTACAACATTGACATAACATTAAATAATTAGACGTGTTTGTAAAATGAAAATAAAAGAAGGGCATTGGGTTCAAAAAGAGGGTAAGCAAGTACTTTCACATTACCCTTCAATTATGAACTTTGTTACAGCTAGTATGGAACTGATTATCGAAACGTTTTAATTGACCGTTGCTAAAATAACCAAAACATTGAAATTTGATGAGATAATAAGTTCCTAAACACAAATCCAAAACCCCCTGAATGCAAGTCGTATCTCATTGACACACAGAAAAATTGATCAGACTAAATAGTGCATTTAACGAAACATTATACACTAATAGAACCTTTACATTTGCATGCTCATATCCTTCATTAAAAAATAACTAAATAAATCTTTGCATATTTTCTTTACTTGTAAGTCAAAAAGCCAATAGTTGTATCACTCTAATTTGTTAGAATTTGATAAACTAACCTTAATTGCATTAGAAGGGGAGTATAATATGAATAGATTGTATCTTAATAAAAACATAACAACTCTATAAACATCACAACCTTAATGGTTTCGACCAAAAAGAAGTAACAAAGGTAAACATACCTTTATGCCCTCAGATGCTGCCCAATCCTTCATTACATCCGGATCAACAGAGATGATAGCTACCAAAGATGAGTTCAAGCTATCACCTATTACACAAAAACTTTCATCATGGTTAAAAGTAGATTGAGGTCTTTTACAAGGAATACAATGTTTATAAGCACAATGATTATTAATCCTTACCATATATAAAAGACTGAGCAACAAATTTACACTTGGCATACACATTTTCAATTTTATCAGGTGCTATATACTCCCCTTGTGCCAGCTTAAATATATTCTTCTTTCTGTCAAAAGTCAACTAATTTCAGACAAGCTGCAAAACCATTGTGCGCTTGCAGCATTGAAGCATTGGAATAATTTTGTATCTACAAGAATGCTTAAAAGCCCTCATTAAAGATTTCACCAATTTGAATAATAATATGCCTTCTTAGATTATATGTGAACTATGAAGACAGTCTTGTTGTGATTTGAGGCCTCTACAAGTTAAGTACTCAATAATTACTACAGGTGGCAATTTTGACCCATTTACCTATAAACCAGTTGGTTTGAGTCATGTTGAGGATAAACAGTTGTGCTAAAAAAATCAGTTAAAAAGGAACGTGATAGACCCACGCCCTCTAATTTAAAGGAAGTTGATAAAGATGATAACCAGCTACAAGGAACTGATCAAGTAGAGAATCTGATCCAAACTTCGTGGGTTACATTGGCCCAAGTCCAAACTTAAACCCCTGCTACTTCTAGGCCGACTACCAGTGTTTATTTCCCATTTTACCGCAATTTCCTTTTTTTAAGTATTTCTTAATCTTATAGTCAGTATTGTTTTTTTTCCCTTTAATTTTAGACGTAGTGGTCATTCAGTTACTTTTCCATCCTTTTTGTATTGCAAGAAAACTGAACGAATGGATCATTACTGAATAAAAAACTTGCAAACAAACTTCTCATTAGAGAAAATCTAAGTTTCATTGTTATTCCTATTTTGGCCAAGTAGGGAGGTGTTCTTTGGAGTCTAAATAGATTGTTGGTGGTGAAATTTGTATCCTACGATCTGTTTGGTAGTGCCCACAAGTAGACGAGTGGTGTTATATGTATCTCCTTTCTACCGTTGATTATCTTTTTGTGTCAAAAAAGTACATTCTTAAGCCTCTGTTTATCAGAATGGGTCATTAGAAGTGTGTTCCAATGCATACTCCTAACTCACTTGATTAGAAAAAGTTTAAATATAACTGTAATGGATACAATTCTTTAATAAGTAAGCACATTACTTATGAAATATGAGAACTGGACAAAATATGTTTGAAGTCCGGTAGTCTGCCTAACACAACAATAGGCGTTTTGACTTGCACTAAAAATGACCTATTTTCACACTCATCGCTTTAACCCTATTGATCATAGGAGATCACATTCCAATGAGGGTTACCTGTCAATAATCTTAAGGCGGCCTCCAGATAACCACATCCCAATGTCCCCTGTATGAAGCCAGCCTTCATCATCAATTACTTCTCTTCTGCTAAACATGAACAAATCCAGATCAAACTTATATTGACAAAAGATTTTTATCTTCAAAAGAAAAGAAGTTATAGTAGCCACATACGTTTGGACTTCATCTTTGTAGTAGCCTTGGAAAACGATGGGACCCCTGACACAGATTTCTCCTCGAGGATGAGGTTGGTCGTCAGAGTTGTAATTCATCTCAGGAACATCAGCAAGTTTTACTTCTAAAAAATACCCACATATGAACAATTGAGAAAATGTATAAAAACTAAATCTAGACGTGAAGCATACGAACAATTGAGCAAAGGTATAAAAACATTGGGCAAAGCTAGACAGAAGCATATAAACAATTGTACAACTCACTAGAAAAGGGTAATTGGATGGGAACCCCCTGATCCCATGTACCACTTGGTACCTACTAATCCCAAGCTAGGCTAGTGTCTAGGTGAATCTCAACCACTTAATAATCTCCTGATTATCTCAAGTTATCATTTGGCAAGACTAAAACCCAGGATCCCTCCTGGGAAGTGACAGTTGGTGGCCTCTAGGCTATTACCCAGTGGTTATTGTACAACACATAGGAACAAAAGAAAAACAAAACGAGAATACAAGTTGCTTGGTTACCGAACGGACTATAACAGATAACTCGCATCAAATATTTGCTTTATGCATGAAACCTTATGGTCATCCTAAATTTTTAAAATTGACAAAATAAAAGAATCAAACACAAGTATATAACATCATTATCTTTTTCAAATCAGATTTCTTGTTTAACTACAATCCTTAGTTAACAAAAGCAGTCGCAAATGTCTACATGAGTCATCAATGTAACTTTAGATTCATATTTCCAACACAATTGTATTGTCATCTGTTACCTGTTATTTATTTAAGAGTTCCTGCCTTCACGGTAATACAGAAAATATTGCATGTAATGGTTTATCATCAAAAAGAAAAACTAACCGCATGCAGGATTAGGGGAACCAACATGACCAGATAGGTTATCTCCATTATCCATGATAGTTATGACACATGAAGTTTCTGTCATCCCATACCCTTCAATAACAGAACAACCAAAGCATCTGCAAACAATCATCGTAATAACTATTAGCAAGAACTGAATAAACAACATGTCAGATTATATAATTTCAGATATGCAAGAACCGACAAAGTGATTATGTTTCTAATACAGCTACTAACAGCAGCAAGACTTCTGATTATACCTAATGTAGTGGCTCTAACAGCCACTACAGATAACTTGTTCAATAATTTCCTTCAAAAAAACTGGATTCAGTCACTAAGTCACTTGTCCAACAGATAACTTAATAATAAAGAAAAAGGACCAATGGCTTGTATCAAATGATTAAAACAGTAAGAAAGATAGGCTGGTATTTGAGAACCAGTAAACTGCTAAATTAACTAAACAAGAACAATAAACTGATAATAATATTCAACATCATAAAGAGTTACAACCCTAATGTTCTATTTATACTAATCCTACAGTTTGGTTAACAAGCTAACGAAATAATAATAATAAATATATCTATAATACTTTCCTAATAATAATAATAATAATAATAAGACTAATATTATCTAATAATAATATTATTGATGGTATCATAAATTCAGCCCAGCCCAGCCCAGCCTCCTGCCAGTCCTTAATACGTATCATTACTCCCGCCCCAAAAAACACCTTTTCCTCAAGGTGTTACATTAAAAAATTGCCTCTAGTAATCCCAGGATCCCA
>JANDBE010000047.1:21874432-21886222 GCA_024320915.1 Erigeron philadelphicus | reverse complement strand
ACTGCAAATATATTTTGCACCAAATTCGTCCCTGAAACATGCAATGAGTTGGTTGTATCTGGAGCTGCTGATGCAGAAGTAATGCTTTTAATTTGCTCGTTACTTAATACTGTTCTATTGACGTGTTAGTTTATTATATTTACTGATAATCTATCCAATTTCAGGTTCGGCTATTTAATATGTCTCGCTTAATAGGGAAGGGTGTCGAAGCTAACTCTATTAATCCATCAGCACTGTTTCAATGCCACAGCAAGCGAATTAAAAAGTTAGCTGTAAGATATATCTGGGTTTCTAATATAGATATTAATTAATTTACTGTTGATGCTTCATATTTGTGACCTCTCTTTCCTGTTGCAGGTAGAGCCTGGGAATCCCAATATGGTCTGGAGTGCCAGCGAGGATGGGACTTTGAGGCAACATGATTTCAGGGAGGCCACTTCTTGTCCCACTTCTGAATCTTCTAACCAAGAATGTCGCAGTGTATTAGTAAGTATGATCTCTAGATTGTATACTAGTCTTCACCTTCCCTATTTGGCTAACAACATTGGGTCGATGCCATTTTTCATAGTGTTATAGGATACCTAAAACATTCTTTGCATTAAGGCCTTCAGTTTTATCTTCTTTATTATTTATGGTCTATCACTAACCTAAGTTTGTATATTCTCACCTGATAGTACCCTTTGTGTAAATCTATTTTAGGATGAGAAAGGTCAGACTCTTTAATTTAGCTATTAGCTAAAGCTTCTACTCTACGTGAAACTTAGTATTCCACTAATTTCATATCTCTTCAGTTAGGTCGTGCATAAAATTTTATGGACTTGAATCTAATGACATCCACACTTGAAGTTAACGATAAGCATGCTTTATCTTTTCAGCAACTTCAGAGGTTTATTACTTTCATTCGACCTGGTATCTGCAAATTTGCAGGCCTATTAGACCCTTGTTTATTTTAGCTTACATTCGAACTCAGACTTGCTACAACTGTTCTCATTTAATCAATTAATGTTGAAACTAGTTGACAGAGTCTATCTTGTAGTATCTTTCAATACTGTAATCTAAACTTATATCTTTTTCAATTACTTTTTTTTCTTCACATGTTTAGTGTTTGATGCCAGCTTGACTTGCGATGTGGAGCAAAGAAGTCATTAGCCGAACCTCCTAGACAATCCCTTTTACTAAAATCTTGTGATATCAGCAGCACTAGGCCACATTTGCTTCTTGTTGGCGGGAGGTAGTCTTTTGTCACTTTTGTCAGTGACACGTATCTCATTCCCTTTGCTTGTCATATAATTTGCTATACCATATACCTGCAGTGATGCATTTGCGCGTTTATATGATAGACGGATGCTTCCACCACTATCTTCTTGTCGGCAGAAGTTAACACCACCTCCATGTGTCAGCTACTTCTGCCCAATCCATCTTTCTGATCGTGTTAGTAAATTCTCAATATCTGTATAACATTGTAAATCTGTGCCTTCATTGAATCTAGCGACCATTAATAACAGTTTAGTTTGCTTTGTTAGTTTTGATTTTAATTGATTGCTTTTCTTAGCTTCGTCTTTTATTAGAATTTTTGCTCAAAATGAGTTGAAATATTTATGTTTAGTAAAGGTAAAGATCTAGGTGTAGGCCTAACCCTTAACCCAGATTATAGATTTCTTATTTGCTTTATGTTTTTACCTCCAATAGCTATTTAAGTTATGTATTTGTGGGTAACCCGATGTGGGTGGCTCTTCATCCTCACTATAACAAATATATTTTTACGAGGTTTAATTTTGGATCATGAAATTAGAGCATTGCATATTTGATGTACAACTTTCAATAATAGGTTGCTTAATTGTAATTGATCTTAAGATGCAATATTTGTGTGCTTATGTCTAGAACATATTCGTGTCTGGAGATTATATTATGACAATAAATCCATCAAGTAGAAGTGATTTAAAACACTTGATAGTTGTCGGGCTTAAAGAAATTACATCATTAAAGAATAGAGGGGTAACATCTGAACATCCAGTGGTGTTAAGTTTCAAGATTTCTGTCTGCTATATGTCATTCTTAAGTTAGTATTAAAAGGAACTAATTGCTATTGTTGTGATGTTGATAAGGCTAATCCTTCCATACCTGATATCTATAGTGTACTTTCATACTTTGCAATAAATAGTGACTTTTAAACTACTAGTTTTCTTTTTATTTTATTTTTTGCCATTCCGCTCTTCAGGGACAGCAAAGTTTGCATCTAACTCATGTTACCTTTAGTCCCAATGGTGAGGAGATTCTTCTTAACTATAGTGGAGAGCATGTGTACTTAATGGATGTAAATCCTGGTATTGGTTCTTACTCTGTTGATCCTTGTGATGTTTCTTTTCTTCCTGAACAGTTATCCTTACTTTATAACATCAACCCACTAACGCCTGGCTGATAAAGCAAATGGGTCTGATTTAAAAAAAAGGTAATGGAGGGAACCTAGCCCCGGTACACAATTGGATAACCATCGACTCACCCCGTATGGCCATATGATGCCGGTACAATACCTCCATCCTAATCCCCACTTGATCCGGGCACCCGAAGGATAGAACCCACGTATTTAAACTTCACATGTGGGCCTAGGCTTTATTGGTAACGGGTACCTTAAAGGAATTATTATATGTGCCAAGCGGTATCAAACCTGAGACCTTAAGGTCACCAAGTATTTCCCTTACCACTAGGCTAACTCCTTGTTGGTTTGTGGATGTTTTGCCATTGGTTTATAATCCTATTTCACTCCGTGAATCACATCATGCCTTTTGGTTTCATAAAATTGTAAATTTTTGTTTCTAAATTCCTGCACAAGGCTATTAAATTTTCCCAAAAAAAAAGGGATCTTGCAAATAGTTGGTTAATATGGATATATAAAGTTTGATTAAGGACTAGTTACCTCACTAGCATATAGCTCTATCTCAAGTGTTTATAACCAGAATAATTCATGTTATTGACTAGCAATATATTGTCACTCTATAGTTCACTCAAGTGCTACGCGATACACCTCAGACGATGCAATTAAGTTTTTCAATCCGACTGCTATACTGAAGGAGGTGCAAGCTAAACCACAAGTCTCTGATATCTTAGATCATTTTCCTGCAAAGAGGAACCTTGCTCCCAGGGTTTAGTCTTCTGATCAATCTTACGTTTCGATTTTACATTAGCGAACTTTTAATTTCGTATTATTAGAGCGTAACATTGAATATGATGACTGTTTCACAGCTTGATCAATGCCGAAAACTGCTTCAGATTGCAGAGAAGTCTTTAAAAGAGGGTGCCAACTATTATTATGGTATTGAGGCTTGCAGTGATGTCTTGCATGGTCATGGTCAGATTGGTCGCACTTTGATGCATGAATGTTTGTGTTTACGCGCGGCGTTGCTCCTCAAGGTTTTGTCGAATATTTATTCTAGTGTAATCAATAAGTCTGACTTTCCCCTCTATGTTTCAACGTTTTTAATTTGTTTTCAGCGAAATTGGAAAAATGATGCTTATATGGCTGTAAGAGATTGCTGTAAAGCTGTGGAAATAGATCCTTCTTCATTTAGAGCCCTCAGCTGTATGGCCGAAGCTCTATCACAGGTAAATTAGACAGTTTTTCTGGCAACTTTTTTTTTACTTGACAAATAGGCCATGGTTGCTACACTAGAAGGTAAAATTTCTTCACTGGACATAAGGGGTTCCCGGGCATTTACCCAACTAGGCTCTGGAGCTAATTTTGTCTTCTATGCTGTAACAAAGAAAATTGCCGGTCCAATCAAAAAGAAAATTGTTGATGGCCTGATGGGTATATACAAAAAATATAAGAATGAAATCATATATAACGAATTAAGATGACATATGCCCCTATTTCATCCTTTAACATCATCTTTACAATTGATAACCACAAAAGTTTATCTAGATGACTAGATCATCTTCAAGACTGATCAGGAGATAGGATTCCTACAAGTTAATTACAGAATTTTATAAGGGTTCGAGACTTTTATCTATATGTACTCTGATTAGACAAACAAAATTAAAGGAGAATGCCATGTGACATCCATTAGTGTCGTGAGTTAATGGCGTTTTTATTTCAATAATTTACTTTTAAAACTAATACATGTATCCTAATCATTCATGAAGTATAATTAGCTACTGATATCTGTTATTACATGTAATTATTCAATGGTTTTTGTCAATGTTTCATTGACTTCTTATTTCAAGATTTTAGTTTCATCAAGATTATATTTTACCTTATATGTGGGAAAAGTGAGGGTATGGTTGTCATGTACCTAACCTTCTCACATACTAATATTTTAATATTTGCTGTATAATAAATAAATGATTGACCCCCCATGTTTTGAATGGATTAAAAAAGTAGTATGTGAGAGGTCCTATACCTAAGCTAGGTACATGACAACCACATATTCCCAACCCTCGTATTATATTTATTGTGAAATGTTCATTTGAAAACTAAAATGAGAAAACTGGCAAAACAAAATGTGATTTAAAACTTAACACAATGTGTTTATAGCTGCCCACCACCATCATCTCTCTCTCTGCTCCTCCTCCTGCGACGCCATGGCAGAGCCATGGCAGTAAGGGCAGCGCCCGTACCGTATCAAACCACCAAACTATCTCTTGGATCGCCACCCATCAAATCCACACCATTCCCATATGTGTCCGACTTCCAACCCCTTTATAAATCCCTCGAGGTAGGCTACCGAGAAGGGTGAAGCCCCCCCTACCCGTTCGATTAAGGGCTTCCCTCGTACCGTATTACAATTTCCGGCAATGGTGCTGGTGGTAGTGGTGGGCAACTATAAACACATTGTGGTAAGTTTCAAATCACAATGTGTTTGATCAGTATTCTAGTTTTCACACAAATTTTAGCTTTCAAATGATCATAACTCTATTTATTAATTAACTTATTATCTATATTTGACTTCACAAAAACAACAATACCGAATCCCAATGCAATACTCCTACCCAATTGTATAGAATATGTTTCCTGACATGCGGCCTACAGAATGTGCATGAAAAGTAGTGTATAAACAATAGTGATCTCTAAGAAGTTTTTTGTATGATAATAAATTAAATTATTATTAATAAGAGATGCTACCAAATCTATTATCTCCCCTCTACACATCTACTCTAATTATAGCTCTGTGGCCTGTGGTTATGGCTGGAAAAGGTCATGCTATTGGGCTGGATGGTAACTTTTAAAGCAGATAATCATATATTACTGTAAAATCTCAGTGGTTGTGGGGTTTGACCTTAGTCTTTGACAATTTTGTTTAGGTTGATTATTTTCTACATGTAATGTGTTGGTTCTTACATATTTGTGTGTTTATACATGAGTGTTCCTTTTAACAAACTATCTAACCTAAGATTATGATGATATTGATATATGATTATTTTTAGACCTGGCTGAATGAAAGTATAACTATTTGAAGAGGATTTTCTTTTGTTTTTTTAAATTCTTTTCCAAAAAAGATGACAGTAGAGAGGGATGCTTAAGTAATAGCCAGTGTTCGGGTATTGTTGATATTGGCCGGAGATGGTGTAAGTTTTCCCTAATACCTGCAATCTTTGGTCCTCCCAGGAAAAGAGCTTCATTGTATGTTTCTTAACTGAAAAAGTTGCATGGATTTTTTTTCTAAAATCAAATAGAATTTTCACTACCCAGGAAGCATATACATGTGTTTTTATGAACCAAAGGGAGCATCTGACACTGATTATTGTATTTGGCTTTCAGTTGGATAAACACCAAGAAGCTATGGACTTCGCCATTGCTGCCCAGTTTGTAGCTCCAACAAATCCTGTAGCTTCTGAGATCGTTGCGAACATAAAGAAACGAATTACAGGTTAGTGAAGGTGACTATCTATGTATATGGAGAGATATTTATATTGTCGGTCGTTCTGTACAACTGAAACATATTTCTATCATTCAATGCAGTATTGCACTTTCTAAAGTTAAATTATTTTTCTGGCTGAATTTCATCGTACTATTTCTTTGCTTCTTGACTCCCTGCATGTTTCTCCATTTGCTTGGATATATTCCAACCATCCGATTTACTTTTACTTCTGTCTGATGTTTTGTAGCAATTAGCAGAAATGTTTTCCCAAGTACTGTAGTTAATACCTCTCATGTTGTGTTTCTTCTGGAACCTTATAACTTATTGACCTTTTCCCTTATCCCTTAATATTATTACTCGTACATTGTATTTAAAGTTATTCGTTAAACTTCAGGAAATAACATGGTCCTCTAAGTTTCTTTTACTTTGAGTTTACATGCTGGTTGTTGTAAATAATATGTTAAACTCCATGTTCTTGTTGTATATGTGATATTTAAATGTTTTTTATTTATCTTCCAAATGTTTTTATCTGTTTGACCTTTTTCGTATATCTAATTGATTGGATGGTTGTTAGAAGAAGCTGAAGTTTCTAAAAGGGAAAAGGAAGAAACTCCTAGTTCTGAAACACAGACTAGTAGAGTATTATCTCTGAGTGACATACTCTATCGGTCAGATGCAAGTAGTGACACTTCACATCCTATGTCTGGAAGAGAAGACTCTGATTATGAGGAGTTGGAAGTTGATTTTGAAACTTCAATATCAGGTGACGAAAGCCATGAAGTTGAATCTAACAATTTTCAGCCACGTTTAAATGTCAGAATCCACAGAAAAAGAGATTCAGCAATGAATAATTGCCATACAGGCAGCTCATGCGGATCGCCTAAGTCATCTCCTAGAAGTGACAGAATTAGCCGTCAGGTTTTGGTCTTTCTCCCAGTTAACTTTGCTTATAAGTTTAATTGCTCTAGTTGATTCGGTGACAATGAGTCTGTCCTTAATGCATGTATGCAGCATGCAAGGGGAATAGATATGAAGCAAAGATTTGTTGGTCATTGTAATATAGGGACAGACATCAAACAAGCCAGTTTCCTTGGAGAAAAAGGTAATCTCTTATGCATATATTTACTATTGTCTTAATGTGAATCATGTTAGCATATGATTATACCAATTTGTTTGTAACTTCAGTGGTTGAAATCCATGAAATTGTTGGTATAAAGCTGGCAAAGTGTGCCGATACTTAAAAGTCAGCTCTGACATATTTCTAATTCAGCTATACCTTTTAAGTAAATAATTTCTAAAAAAATGAAATTGCCACCTCCAGTTGGTATTTTGGGCTATTAATTAGTATGATATCTATGAGAGTGAAAATTCTCTTCTTCTTTCTACATCATAGCTACCTCCACATAGCTGGAACAGTGGAACCCTTGATGATGTGCTTCAAAATGTTTTTTTGTTGTACGTGCATCACATTCCACATTTAATGATGGCAGGTGAGTACATTGCTAGTGGAAGTGATGATGGGAGATGGTTTATTTGGGAAAAGAGCACCGGTAGACTAGTAAAGATGCTTATGGGGGATAGTGCTGGTATTAAATTTCTATCCCCAAACCAGTTATACACAAGTTGTCTCCTCCTTGCTGGCTAATGCTTTGTTTTGTTTCCAGTTGTAAACTGTGTGCAAAGTCATCCTTTCGACTGTGTTGTAGCTACTAGCGGGATAGATAATAGCATCAAGGTAAGTAGTGCACCTAGAGTATAGGTGCCAGAATGAGAAGGATGGGTGGATAAGGTAACAAGTCAAAATGGGTGATTTGCTACAGGCTAGATTTACCGGAACATTTCGGTAGAAATTATTAATATCAAATATGAGCGTGGCTATTATAAATCTAATTAATCATCTAGTCTTCTGTGTTAAAAGTAAAAACATTTATTTGGGTGGTTTGATGTATCAAATAAGAAATAACTCAAAGTTCCCAAACAAAAGCAAATGTCAATATCATATTGCTATCTCTATTATATATATCTAGTCTTACACATGAATATAGTGGTCCCATATTTGACAAATAGATATAATGTGCTCAGATTTGGACCCCGCATGCTTCAGCTCCATCCGTTGTTGCTGGAGGTACCGCTGGACCCGAAAGTGCTGATATTCTAGATGCAATTGAAGGCAATCAACGCAGACTATCCCATAACCGTGAATCGTTATTGTGAGTGTTCAATATCTTCTTGATACCCTTATTTTGACCTCTAGAGAGACACTGACATTCAGTTGGATCATGGTTCATGGTTGATGATTCATTGTCCAGCCTTATGAATTATTCAAGATGCGTATGCTATCTTGTTTGGAAATTGTTGATGAAATAAGTTTTAGATTCTTATATCTGCAGGCCATTAGAGATATTAGAAGGGTTTCGGATGCATGAGTTTCCTGAAGGATCGTTGCGCCCATTTGAGTGTGTACAAAGCTAGCTTTTATTGACTTTCCAGGTAACTAAAATGCACCGTTAGAATTTCGCTTGTGTTTTATCATTCTTTTGAGTGTTCTAAAGCAAATGTCTTGAGAGCTATTAAAGACAACAAAAATGTTGTCACAAAGATCGATGTTTGTCATATGTTTAAAAGTAGGTGTTCTGTACGTCGACCATCACAATGTTCTGATGGTAATGAATTTTGTGTAAAAGGTTTTTGTTTTGTTGAGGGTATTTTAGATATCTGACTATTAGTTTCACTTTTTTGTTATAACTTATAACCAAATTGAAACTCGGTTTTATGGAAGATGGAAGTCATGGAATTAGTAGTCTTTGAGGTGGTTAGTCTAGCACTTGGCCACCGAGCTACACCACATGTTGTCTCTCGAGTTATTTGACTAGTAGCCATATATTAGAGTTAAACTGTGGTATTTGTATGAGGAATGCTTCTAGGGTTGTTTCTTTGGTGGCTTGGTGCTCAATAAAGAATGAGCCATTGAATGGTTCCATTACTTTTTTTGGTTATAGCTTTTTTCTTAATATATAATGATTGAGGTTATTCTCTGTAAGAACCTTCTTGAGTGTATAATGAAATGTACACAAGTTCAAGGTGATCAAAGCATTTGGGTTAGTTTTAATAAGCTGACCCTTGCACTATACGCAGTATACATGCAAAAGGCTTGATCTAGGGTTAGTTACAATATGTCAGATTCATGAGGTTTGTTTTGTTTGGTTTGGAGGATATGCATGTACTTGTCATCATGTCTTTATCGTCCATTTTGGTCGGGTCAGGTTGTTGAATATTTTTGTATGCGCGGTGATAAATTTTGGAGGGTTTATGCACTTCATCTGGAAAAGTCAGCACATGTTTCATCAATGTCTGAGTTGGGACATGAACCCATAACCCTTGTCTGAGTTGGGACTTAAATACACCCAAAATACCAAATGCAAGGGCTTGTGGGAGGTTTTTTCACCAGTTTGACCCACTCTATGTATATGACTTGGGTTTTTTAGTGAAATATCTAGTTTCATCTATTTAACCCGTTACATATTAGTTTGGTACATTTTGATAGATGAGTTTTGACGCATTCTTTTAATCTGTTGCAGATATTAA
The DNA here is from genome assembly GCA_024320915.1 of Erigeron philadelphicus. NCBI lineage: Eukaryota > Viridiplantae > Streptophyta > Magnoliopsida > Asterales > Asteraceae > Erigeron > Erigeron philadelphicus. The sequence goes on along the minus strand of JANDBE010000047.1, from coordinate 21,876,782 downwards.
GCAAAACATCCACTTGTTTTCAGGTATTGGGAGTTGTCTTTTGTTTATATTATGTTCCTTATCACTGGGTTGCATCATGGGTTGGCTCTTGTTGAAATTTGTGGTCCTCTATGTAACTATCACTTTGTTTACTCCTAAAGTATTAAATTTATATAATATGTATATGTGTACAGTATATGCTTCATTCTGATGAATTAGTATATATCCTCATTGCATTGTATGTTTCGAAGTGATTTTGTTCGTTGGATGTGGTTTCAAATATATTTTGTATTGTTCATTTAGCCTGGATCCATTTATACAGCAAAGCTTGACTTAATTAAAAAAAGAAAAGGTAATTGGATGGAAAACCCCTGATCCCATGTACGATGTGGTACTCACTAATCCCTCAGCCAGACTAGTGTTCAGGTGATTTTCAACCACTTAATAATCCCCTGATTATCTCAAGTTTGTCTTTGGCAAGACTCGAATCCAAGATTTCTCTTGGATAGTGGCGGCTGGTGGTCACTGGGCTATTACCCAATGGTTACCTTGACTTAATTATGAAAAGTCATAGTAGAACATATATCTTGAGTGTGTATTTTGAATGTTAATTTTGTATCTGATGTGCAACACGATTTATCTTTGAAACCTTGGTTTAAAATCTGGGTTACGCGTCTTAGGATTTAACCCTCTGGCGGCCTATTTATCTATTTGGGATACTTCCATGTTTCACAAAGCTCACATTATTTCATTGCACAATTTGTTGATTATTGGAGAATGGGGCTAATCATTTTAGATGCTATGCGGTTAATGTTTTTGCCCCTGGCCCAAGATGATCGGGAAAAAAATTCATTAGATGGCGATCTTTATTTTGGGTTTACTCCGGCTATCGTTGTGCGCTTTTTGGCTCCATATTGATAATAGCCGGAGGCGTTTTGCATCATGTCATAGTCTGGCGTGACGCACGGGATGCCTCCCCCTCACTTAGTCCACCAGGGCATCCTCTTCCTCTTCCCAAGGCGCCGCCTTCCCCGGGACCGGAGCCCATGGGAGTCCCCGAATTAGCACACCCTTTACTCCCCGATACGGAGAGAGATAAAATCCTTACCCAGAGGTACTTCTGCAAAAGCTTCTCATTTTATGAATAATAACCACGGTAAGCATATATTATTTGGTGACTTTAATGTTGTTTAATTTCATTCCAAGAGAATAATGGATCAATATTTAATGTTTCGTCGGCCTGTCTTTAATCAATTTATTCTTGAAGGTAATCTATGGGATCTTTCTGTTCATTCTTTCATGCGTATTACTGTATTAGTATTAATGGTGATAAGTTAAATAAACCTCAATGTTTATTGGTTTCTAAGAATGTTATGAATATTTGCTTTAAGCAATAGTTGGATAGATACTCTGGGGACTTTAGACAATGGTTTTTTTTTTTGGAAAGATTTATCGGAATCGGAATCGGAATTGTGCATATAAAGAGACTATGTTGTTAAATCTAAACACCTATTCAATAATATATATATATATATATATATATAAAAGAAAAAAAAACCTCAAGCTAATGCCTCGGATTTCAAATGGGCCAATTTGTTTTGAATAAAAAACCGACTTCATGCTGAAATTTAACTCTAGCATTCACAGTTTTTGCTTGGTTGCAATTCAACGTTAAAGATAGAATGAAATTCTTAAAGCATAATATCAAAGATTAGATCTAAGCAAATCCGCATGATAATTAAATCTCCTAAATCAGGCATAAAATTCATGTTATTAGTTGAGATTTAAGGAGGTTGCGGTTTTACTGACTTGAGGCAAAATTGCTTATCTTTGCTTGGTGATGGTAATGACATTGATCAAGCATATGGGTTAGATAAGCTACAGTTGAATGGTGCATGGAAGGTGAAGAAAATACAAAGTTTCTTGACAAACTAATTAGGATCACATCATAATCATCATCACCGACCATCACCACCATCACTATGATCATCTCCGACCAAAAACATGGTCTTCCAGCTCCGGCGACCACTGCCGTCGTCGGAAATCATGTTTCAGGTAACTTACACATGTGTAAGTCAACTTAAAAATGATTTTCCGGTGGTCTCCGTCGCTGGGAAATCATGGTGTGGTCGAAGATGATGATGGTGGTGTGTAAGTTACAAAAAAACACATGTCCTAATTGGACCTAAAATAAGGAGTGATCCTAAAATAACTTTCAACTATATATATATAGGGGTGAGTTATTCTTAGACGACCTCCTTAATTTAGACCACTTGGACCATTTTTTTACATGAAATTTTTGTAACTTACACACCACCATCATCATCTACTACGATATACAAGACTTTTTTGTAAAAGCACTAAGATTTTC
>JANDBE010000047.1:21859682-21872071 GCA_024320915.1 Erigeron philadelphicus | reverse complement strand
CCGATCTAGAGTTACTATAATTCGAGGTTTTCAAAGTTTAGAAAATGAAAATTGGAAAACAATAAACAAAATGTTTTCTAATTTCCCATAGAAAAGTGGAAAACAATGTTTTGTTTTCTTGGAAAACTTTTGTGGAAAACTATGATTGACCGCGTATTCAGTTTTCTTGGAAAACCAAAATGGAAAACAAGGGGTGTTTTCCACAACAAAACGGCCCTGATATTTTTAGCTTCTTTCTAATCAGGATAGACTGATAGAGTATATATGCTTGGATCCTATGAAGGATGTGATAAGGGAAATAAAATGGTGAATACTAAAAGGTAAAGATAAAGAGGTAGCCACTAAGGGTTCTGACTCGTGAATGCCATTGTTGAGATACTATGTCCATTTGAGGTTATAAATTTAGGTTGTGAGAAGATTACCATATGTTGATAAGTCTCGCTATTAAAATTTTTCATTCAACTCTCGTAAGTAAGGCTGCTTCATTAGGTATAATCTATTTAACATAGCACTTTTGCCATATATGTAATCTTATCAATGTATAACATAGCACTCTTGCAATATATGCAGTCTTATCAGTATATCATTAAGTCATCAACACAGTACTTGGGTACACGTATTCTTCAACTCCGGCCGCTTATAATTTTTTTGATTTATCTGTTGAGATGGAGTTGCCTATTAAATGACCGTAGCTAATATTTATATATTCCATTTGTTGCAGATTTTATGCTCATGCTCCTTCCTTTATGTTTTACGTCGTTGGAAAGTTATCTCTTTTAGTTCTGGTGATAATGATAACTCAACGGGGTTCGTGAACTTGCAGACAGTGATTCAAACTTCACCTCTTGCTCTGACTTATTTGCTTTATATGGTATATGCATAGTTAAGCCCAGAGTTTACATGATTTATGTGTTGCTTCTTTTTTTGTACTTGTGCATGTCATCATCCTACCTTTTTTGTTTCTTATTGAAAGCTAGCCACTATGGAGTCTGTACGGGGAGTAAATGTGCCCATGTATACTACACTTAGGAGGACAACAGTGGTTTTCACAATGTTTGTGGAGTTTATCTTGGTGGGACAGAAGTATAGTCGATCTGTGATCGGCAGGTAATAATTTGTATTTTATGTGTGTATTCTCTATTGTTCGTGTATTTTTAAGCACATAAGCTAATCCGTCTTACTGAAAGCTAGCCAACATTCATTTCATTTATTTGTTACACCATGTAAATGAAGTTGCATTGCTAAAGTTGGAACTTGGAAAAGCTTTCTGGATTTAGGATTCAGGAATTTTTTGCAAAATTTCAAATTTCTTATCTAAAATTTTTCTGCCCTGAGTACCATTAATGTGAAAAATACTAGCATAATTCTAACTTCTATATTAAACTTAAAACACTTAAGGTTTTATCAGTGTAGCCTTGATCGTATTTGGTGCTTTTGTTGCTGGATCTCGGGATTTGTCGTTTGATGCTTATGGCTATTCCATTGTCTTCCTATCAAACATCACTACAGCAATTTATCTTGCAACAATATCTCGTATTGGTAATCCTAACTCTGCTTTCTAATAAGATTTATTGAGCTTCTTGATGTGACAAATTTTTGGTCATGGCTAAGTACGTTCATCGTTTCCCAGGAAAAACAAGTGGACTCAACAGTTTTGGCCTGATGTGGTGCAATGGTAAGTTTACAAAACTCAAATCGTGATGGTGCACTGAAATAGAAGTCATTTGCTTTTAGTGATAATGTGATCATTTCATATGTAGGAATTTTGTGCGGACCAGTCCTGCTATTTTGGACATTTATACGGGGTGACCTGCGTATGACTATGGACTTCCCATATCTGTTCACTCCAGGGTTTCTGGTAATGGGTCGGCTAGGATCAGTTTCTCTATTCATATTTCTTGTATATTGTTGACGATTGATTTTTCTTTATAAATTTAAATGGACAGGTTGTATTGCTTCTGTCTTGCATGCTCGCTTTTCTGTTGAACTACTCCATCTTCCTGAACACAACTCTCAACTCAGCAGTAACACAGACGATCTGTGGTAATTTAAAGGTTTGTTTTTTGCTCCATTTATTTTTTGGAATAAATTTTTTTCATACCTAAGTATGATATGAAATTATTTTATTCTTTCGTTTATAAAACTCACATCTTGCTTTTTTCTTTAAAATTTATTAACCTAATGTTAGTGCTTGTAGTACTTAAACCAAGTTGAAGTTTTTTTTAGGGGATCTCTGTATTCGTGGAATATGAGTAGGTTTCATTTTAGAGGAATATCATCATTACCCATTTAACTGATGAGTTATTGGACTGGAAAATGTATAAAGAAAATAATAGAATTACTATCCTGAATACGGGGAAGTTAGATATTTTTCTCAATGTTAAACCCTGTCAAATGTTCAGTCTATATGCTATTGCATACAAGGTGCAAGGTGCAACTATGTGTGTATGCTTTTGAGCATGTATGATTTCATGCAACGAAGGTATTGATGCATATCTATTATTTCTGTGTACTTGTGTAGGACCTCTTTACGATCACGTTAGGCTGGATGTTTTTTGGTGGGCTTCCATTCGATCTTGTGAGTGGTTGCAAATGTCATTTGCAGATAATTAACTTTCGTTTTTGAACAAGTTCATATTAATCTTTTACCAGGCTCTTTACTAAGAATTTCATTATAACTAATATTTTACCTTTCCAGCTGAATGTCATCGGGCAAATTCTTGGATTCGTTGGATCGGGTTTATACGCCTACTTCAAGCTGTTTGGGAAGTGACTTACGGCCTACATCCTAACATTCAATTCCGTACTTACTACCTTCTACAGATACACAATTTGGTATACAACACATCAAGTTTGACCATTTTTGGGGCATGATTTGGTCTTGCATTAACTTTACAAGGTTCGCAGTTAGCAATGGACAGAGTTTGGGAACCGTTCCAAAATTTTCTCTCTTTTATGTGTAAATTCTTGATTTAAATTTGCATCAATGCACTTCAACACTTAGAAGGCTAGACTGTTTTGATACTAGTGTGACTTCACAACCATTTACTAAAAGAATATGAACTTCCGGAGATAATTTATGAGGCTTTATCTATGCCATATGGGTGTGTATGGTACTTACGAAAATGACGCTGGAAATGCGTGAGAAATTTCAACCTGAATCACATGTGCTTGCACAGATAGATTATGTGTGATTCTGCGTAGAGCCAAAAGTATCTTCTACGTTATACTTATTTCTTGCCCCAGTCTAGGTGTCCAAGTGATTGTAGACTTGCTCATGATAGTCTAATGAAGGACAGTAAAATTTTATCATCGTCATTAAAGAGAAAGGTCTGAATCAGTAAAGGCAAAGCTTTAAAAAACCATTTGAAGCATTAACAGGAGCTTGCAGTCTTGCAGTACTACTGAACTCAAGAATTACTACGTAGACAATATCTCAGGTACTGAGAAACAATTTGAAATACTGTTGAACTACAAACAGAGTAACACCACTCCTGGAATAAACATTATGATGATTATGCCGTTGAAATAAGAGAAAAAACAAAACAAAAATTATGCAGGCAATGATGGAAAATCTACAAGGGGACTAGGAGTGGTCATCGGGTGGGATGATTTTACGCTCCAAACGTGTGGTAACACCGCCACCGGTGTTGATTTTATGCTCCACCGGTTTGATTGGAGGTTTTGGAAGCCGTTATTCATAAAATCAAAAAAGGGCGGGACCACATGATTAGAGAGACAGTGTGGGTACCAAAAGAGAGGAATAAGAGAGAAGGTGTGTTTGTGATTGGATAAAATTTATAAGGCTTGAAAATTTAATGAGCGTCAGTCAAAATGGTTGAGAGGGTTGAAAAATTGAAACTAATTGGATGAATGCTATTGGATGAATTTTTAGTTTGTTTCGTTTATGTGCGTCATTAGTCTTTAAGACTTTATCATGGAATAAATGAATTTATGTTTGGTTCGGGCTTTATGAGCATTTGGACTTTAGAAAAATTGTATGTGGACTCGGGAACAGTAGAAATAATAGTTGCCTTGTGGAAATGTCAAATTAAGTGAAATGTTTATAATTTAATCAATTTAAGATTCAATAAATAAATATAGTCATGTTTATACCCGTTAGAGAGCTATTAAAAAAGTTACATTCAAATAAGTCGACAAAATAAATTAACGAGCCACGGGTTTTTTCTAATGGTCGGGTCAAATGGGTTTACAAGAAAGTCAAATTAAGTGGAGGAGCCTTGAGGGACATTAAAAACCCTAGTTTCCTAACCATAATCTTTCATTTCTCACTCACAATCTTCCCTCCTCCTCTCTTTCTCCTTAGCAGCCGCCTCCCTCCCTCTTTATCTCTAATTTTCGGCCAACAACAATAATCATCAACAACAATCGAATATCTTCGTTTTCTTTTAGTTTTGGGTAAGATTTACTTAGATCTTTATATCTAAATGGTCGTTTATCATCAAAAATATCTTCTACTAATCTAAATAGCTCCTTTAGTTATCTCCATTTCATTTATTTTCTTTTTTTCTCTCTCCGTTGCTCTAGTAATCTAATGACTAATCAAATGTTCAACTATGCTAATTTCCCTTTTACTAGAAATCCTATACGGATGACGACATTATATATATGTATATATATATATTGTTGATATAGCTAAGAGAAAAAAAGAAACTTGTCTTTTGATTTTAGTCATTGAAATTCATATACAAAATAATATTAACCTTTGAAACTAAAGTCAAAGTCAAACTTTATTAATTAATAAAAGTTCTATATTGCAATATTAGTTTTATGAGAAGTATAAATTGTTTTTTTTTTCCGAATATTCAGTCGGTACACGACATCACGGAAACTTCACTGTATAATGGTGAAGCCTTACACGTACCCTAGACAACGAGATGTTGACTATAGGCCGTTACAAGTATTCAGAGGAAAAAACCCCAAGACTTGTCATCCCAAGGATCGGACTCAAAATCTTGGGTAAAACCTGGGAGTACCTCTGACCAGTTGGACTAGTCATCATTGGCTTTTGCTTTATAATATATTATAGATTATTAGTTATATATTTTTATATTATCATAAACTTAGAACAATACTATAACTATCTATAAATTTTTTATATTTACATTATCCGTTAGCCTCATACAACATATGAGTTTATTTTAGTCACTATTAATTTGATTTGATTTTCATTTTTTTAAAAAGAAAATAAAAATATAAGGTGAAAACTTGAGGAAAGAAAAAAGGTCATTTGAAAGACTTCATCCTAACATAAAACTTCATCCTAACAATAATTATTGCTGGCCTTATTTTTGACACCATGATTCTTCAGATTCCTGTATCATCATCCACCCTCAGCTTCTCATCCCAAATCGAATCCGACCCGACCCACAGATTCCTAACATCCAGATTGACCCATCTCTCAATCGCTAACCCACCCCCATCCACAACCATTCGTATGGGCGGCGGTCCAAGGACATACCCTGGCGGCGTGTCAAAGTGGCAATGGAAACGAATGCAGGCCAAGAAAAGTAAACAACTCCTCCGAGCTCGACTGGCCCGCGAACGTCAGATATACGAAATGAGAAAAAGGGCGGAGTTAACTGCAGCCGTGTCAGAGCTGGAGCGGCCGTGGGAAGTGGTTGAGAAAGCACCCAAGTTGTTTTCCGTGACTGCTGATGAACAGTTGAAGGTTTTAGCTGACCGGTTTCAGAAACCGGGTGGGTTTGATTTATGGTCCGAGAAAGATGGACCTCAATTGTTTGAGACTTATGATGGGGTTCGGTCTGCTAGGTTTTTTCCTAAAGGGGTTGTTCATAGTATTAAACCTTATGGCAGAATTACCGATCATCAAGAAGTTGAGAAGAATGATTTGGGTGTTGGGTATCGGATTCCAATTCGAGATTCTCGGGAAAATGGGAATGAAACTAAGGATGGTAGGAGGAGGAGGGGAAGGGAGATTTCGGGTTTGGATCGTCGGGGAAATGGTAGAAAAGAAAATTCTGGTTTGGATTCTAAAGTGTTTGATATGAATTTGCAAGATGATGGGAGTTATGGGATTTTAAACAAGGAATCAGAGATTGGACATAGAAGGGAAAGGAAATGAAAGTGTATATGCATCGATTTGATTGAGGTATCTCTCAGGTATTGTAACGAAACAACGTTCGTTTTTGCTATGGATATGATCATGAAACTAGTATTGTACCCAAACCGAATCCAGATGATAAAAGGTTAAGAAAACATGGGCGTAATCAGTTATATGTAGCAGATTAATATTTTGGCCCTGTTAGTTAATAGGAACAACTAGAAATTGTTATATATATTCTGTTGTTACCTTGTCATATGAAGTTACAGAGTGTCTATCCCCAAATTGTTATATAATTTTGAAGCAGAGTTTGGCCTTGGCCTTAATTTCCTAGTATGATCTTGGTATCTGGGTCTGATGACACTCGTGTATGATATCTCACCTTCGTATCTATGTAACCCTCGTGTATCTATTAGCTAAATGTTCACTTCATGAACAACCAAGTGAAGGCCTGAATGGTGCTTCTGTGTTAAATATTATTTAGGTGTACCGTGTGTTGCTTCACTCAAAGAACATGTGCTGTGTAGAAATGTTCCATTATGCTGCAGGTCAATATTTGGAGTTATGAAAGACGCAAACTATTATATTCCATCGACAGCGGTCACACTGCAAATATATTTTGCACCAAATTCGTCCCCAAAACATGCGATGAGTTGGTTGTATCTTGAGCTGCTGATGTAGAAGTAATGCTTTTAATTTGCTCGTTGCTTAATACAAAGTTAACCAACTCTTCGTAAAAGAATTGACCACCAGCTATCACTTTTTAGGAGCAACCTGGGTTCGAATATTGCCAGAAACAGAATTGAATTTAAGTGGTTGATTAACCTTGACACTATCTCTGCTAGGGGTTATGTTGGCACCAGTTCGATAGATGGGATTATACTGTTCCTATCAATTTAGTCTTTTTACTTAATACAAAGTTTAAAAATGATTTGAAGTTGTATCATTATTCAAATTTAAACAAGTAGTTATGGCAAGTGCATACAGAAAAAGGACATCAATCTATTTTGTCTATGTATAGTTGGTGGTTACTACCGAGTTCCATGATGTTCTAATGTTTGTTGGTGAACCCATTATTTAGGTTACCATGTTAATTATGAGTAAATTAAGTACATATTCTTTATTATATGGGAGATAATCTGTACACCACCAGTTTTTAGCAATACACTATGAAACATACATTATTGTGTTGTACGATACAACATTATAAAACATAATTAATGATGTATCGCCAAAAATTGATGGTGTCCATATCGCTTCCTTTATTGTATAGATTATGCAAATTCATTTTGTAGATGCTACTAGCCCAAAATGAGTGTAATGGATGGGCTGATGTATGAAAAGGATGAGCTTTTGAGGCGTTGAGCACCCGTTTCTAAACACCACCCCATGGGATTGAGAACAAATTCGAACCCCATATATATTATTGGTTTGTATGTGTTTTATATTTTAAGCAAAATGCTAAACATAAAATTCTTTTTACTTAAAAGGTACCATCAACATAAATCGCACTTGTCACCAGGTTTTGGCACCAGGTTATGTTAGTCATTACTTTTCGTACAAAACATGTTAGTAGTTAACCTAGTTAAATCGACACCATCAATCATCGAATGACCAATTTTACGGTCATGCATTGAAACACAACTTTCCCAAATCTAGACCATCTTTTAAAGTGATTTAGACCTAGCATACACCAATTTTTATTGAAAAGGGAAGCTAATTACAAGGAAGGTTGGGTAAGTCGGGACCACCTGGGACATTTTAGGGGTAGTTACACCAGAAGAATGCCATTTTCTTGCAATTACCTAGAACGCAATAAGTAAAAGTTACGAGAAAATGACAACCAACATCATAGATTCTACGCTCTAGGTGATGTTCAATCTGCTAAGGATCACAAACAAAATTAATGCTTATATTTGATAGACTTTAAAAGAATTCATCTTAGTTACACCAGATCTCATAACAAAACTCTCCCCCATTCTTGATAATGGAAAATGATGACAATACATGTACAGGATGCAAACAAAGAGAAATTATCAAACATAGCATAAACAGGGATTGTATATATGAAGTTCCATTAACATATTTGTCTTAAAACACAAACAATCTGCGAGACCTGACGATGGACTAACTGATTTGGTGCATAAACTATAGTTTACAACCTTTGGAACACCAATGGTTGCTCCAAATGAACCTTTACATGAGCACGACTTTCCAACACAATACAAAAAGGCAAGAGGCAAGCATAAAGCATCATACATCACATCTCTAGTCAAATGAACATACTTGTGATATGAAGTTACACACTTACACTGGATGATGGGATTGTGAAGCCCCTTGAAGGTATTTTACAGCACTATCATAATTAACAAAACCCATGAACCAGAATTCATGATTATCGACCGATATGATCTGGATGTATTTTTCGGCAGGATTGGCTTTGCTTTTTGAAGGATTGACAGCTTTAAGTTGATGTAACGGGATTACCACCTGTTATTTGATAGGAAAGAATCTATGAATTAACAACTAACAATATGAAACGAGGGTATTTAAATATTTTGCTACCCATTTGTGATCTTAGTCATTACGAAGTCTAAAATGATTGATTTTGATCCACAAGTGTCCAATAAAATGTTTGAAACTTTCAAAACTAATCATCGTTAACAGGTTTTTAAAGCATTCATTTAAATCATCAAACCTGCATCATTAATCAGGCAAAGCATTAAATTTTGATCATAGATTTCTTACATATTTTGCTACATATTGAGTCAATCATTTTCCCCAGCCAACCAGAGTAACAAATTATTGTACCTTATGGGTAACAATTTACGGCATGAAGAATGACAGAAAGAAATTGGGAAGAAAGGGTTTAATCAGAACATGGTGCAGAAAGGACAATGGGGAAGACAGATTACCTTGTAATAACTCCATTGTGTCTCCTCACCAACTTTGTATGAAAGCGGGTTGTCACTAGAAAACGCAAGTTTGGCGGTTGACATGTAGAGGATTCCCATGACAGGACCAGCGGAAGTGGAAAGGTAGCATGGATAATATTTCAAGAGTTTCTCGTCTGGAACCGTCTCAAATGTTGAAGCAAATATTTTCTCATAACCACCTTCTGTAAGAGCTTTGGTCCCCTGAGCAATTCTCCCAACAGCAGCATCAGTGATGCTTGGTCCAGTTTTTACTGAATCAAGTTAAAAACCCATTTAGTCTTTAGATGCTCTGGTAACCAGATGTATATAGCATTGCACTTAAGCATTTTTTTTCCGTTAAACATTATTTTAATAAATTACATAGTAAGAGTAGGATGTTGGAATATAAGACTTAAAAATTTATAAGATAGACAATATAAACAGGAAATACAAAAATAAAGATAACTAGCATAATGTATTATGGATGGTTTTACTCGAGAGACTACGGAAAACCCATTGACAGGTGACAGAAGATTACATACTTTTAATTACAAGGGTGGCAGTCTAGTGGTGATACCTAAAGGTCTGAATCCCAGAGCAAATAAACTACCTCCTCGTGGCCAGGGAAGTTCACCAACGACGCCTCTGGGCTACTCGCAAAGCGAATGGTCGCCCTGGGATTAGTCGGGTAGCAAAACAGGTCAGATCCCTAGGTTAACCAAAAAAATACGTATTTTACTTTTGTACTTCCTCAATCCCACGGATCACTGCCAAATCTCACACCATGCTTCCAACTATTTGAGAACGAGAATCTGGACTTAAATATATAAAATATAAATATAAATAAGTGAAGCAAGACTTATTTATATGGAAAGTTTTGATCATCTTATTTCGTGTCAGTTCTTAAGTCAAGGATCCTTTCCGAAACACCACATTCTAAACATTCGATAGTTTATATGTATGGTTACAAACACATAAGATATAGAATCTCGCTTTCTAAATATTGCTTGACACTTTGTATTCCACCTTTGTCCGCCAAATTATTATATTTCTTATTCAGGTGTACTAATTGTTTCCTCTGCAAGTTTATTTATTCAATGCCTCCTTCACTAGTTGCTTGTTCAGTTTCTACAAATTCCTAGGCTTCATGTGTATATTTCTAGAAACCTTGACACCTTGGTAGAATCTGATTAATAAGTACTAAACGGATTAGTATGTACCGTCTAAATGTTTAGATGATATGCACTTGTTAGATAATTGGATCTTGGATCCAAATTCACCCCCATAACTACAGGTCGCGACTCATTCCATACTAAGTATGGGGGGTTTTCCAATTTTCATAAACTGGACAAAATAAATCTGATGAAACCTTGAAAGAAAACAAGACATACACAGTTCCAAACAATTTCTATGCATAGAGAAATAAGATTAGACCGTCTAATTCAATATGTCTTTTAGAATTACTAAAAGTATATAAGTGCATCATGATGACAGTAAAAATGTCAAGGGGTCAGACTAGGCTTACATCATTTGCTAATGATCTGATCCTACCCATGCTCCAACTATACGTATCATGAATTCATGACAAACAATCTAACACATGGCCCATCTACTTTAACTAAACAAATCATGACCAGTCACACTTAACAAATCAAGGTTATGAACCAGTCACACATCCGAAAGTTTGTGTCAAAATATGTCACTTTACAAATAATCACAAAACTACTTATAATTTGAAAAGTTTCCATATAAAAATGCATATGTAAATAATCTATAGTCAGAAACAAGTCATGGCTTATACGGTTTGTCGATAAAATCCTCAAATCAAACAAGAATCATCTTGACACTTTATGGAAATAAAATCACTGGAGCTCTATAATTCGGAAAGATTCAAGTTAAAAATTAGTTATAGTGCAATAAAAAGCATAAGTTGGAGAGGTGCCTTGACATTTTTAAAATATCTTCTTGCTGTAATTCTGTAAATATCTAAAATGCATATATGAACCTACAAAAAGGTGATAACGGAACAGAAAAACATCCTTGGGCAACTGATTTTGTCCATCAAAATCAAACTTAACTTACTAAACTTCATTAGCGTTGTTCACAAATCTTTAAAGTTAGACTTTAGATTCATGATGGTTTGCATCGCAGGTTTACAAAACAGGCATAAACTACTTACTTGCAAATATTTAGATCCAATAAACTAGTGTCCTATTTCTTTCCTTTTCATTGTCTATCAATGCCTTGGAGTATCAAAATCTAAACTATGGGTCTTAAGTTGAACATGTACTGTTCATCTTCTGGATAACTTTATATCGACATTATGAAATAATAAAGGCACCACTTCTATACAGTTCCTAATCATCGAGTTCTAACATATCTATGACCAATTTTGTATACACGATCATCATTATCTGATAAATAATGGAAATGTAATCAAACGGATATTACTGAACCACCTCTAATGATACAAATCATAATCAATCAAAAAACATATATTCATATAAATTAAACTTACAATGTTGCCACACTTCTCCGGCATAATCCTGTCCCTTCTTTGTTGCATCAGCAGCTGCCTTTCCCCACTTTCCAAGCACATCCTTCACCGATTCAATAGTTTCTAATACAACAAAAATAATCAATATAAACTATCAAATTCTACTCATCGATCTTGAATCCATATAAGTTCCAACATAACTTACATTTATAACTATAAAAACTAATACACCAACAACAGATCGAAAAGCAATAAACAAACGGGTTAAGGTAAGAGAAACGACAAGCAATTTTCCATATATACCATTATGGTACGGACCTTCTTACACATATGGTCATTAAAAATTTCATGTCATTGTTAGGTTTCAGTGACATGGCCATTCAGGTGGTGTGCCACATGACATTTTCAGATGACATGGAATGCCAGGTTGTATTTCTACTATTCATCGTTTACAAAAACTAACATTTTGAAACTTTAACAAGCATGTGGAATATATTCATATACCACCGTCTCTAATAGTTCCCATGGGAAAAGTACGGTCATTATTCTAACATTAACCCTAAACAAAGCAGGCCGTTACAAATTTCACGATCAAACGCAGGGAATCAACTTCAAATCATTTACACTGGTTTCAACTATACATAAACTCTAGCCAAATTTTCAACCGATACGGACATACTATATCAACAATCATCTCATTCATAAAGCTAACAATTTCACAATCAAACATCAATTATCAATTTCAAATCATTTTTTTCCGAACCATCCGTCTACACAACAAACCACAGCAACCGCAACTAACAATATATATCCGCAATCACCGAATCAACAAGTTTCTAATGAAACTAATCATCTATACCTATAAACCTAACAATTTCACAATTAATCATTA
>JANDBE010000047.1:21818798-21830227 GCA_024320915.1 Erigeron philadelphicus | reverse complement strand
ATTGCGATTACAAAAACAAATTTTGCGTTTTCAAAATAGATTATGCATTTTCAAAAATGCGTTTTGAAAAAGCATGCATGTACATGCTTCTCCAAAACTGCGTTTCATAGCAAATAATCAATTTTTTATACAAATACTTTTTTAGATTATTTTCGTTTTACAAATGTAATTGTCAGATAATCACTTCATAACGTAATCCCAAGCAATACGAGAGAAGTAATGGTTGGAAAGAAGATGGTGAGCGTGCAATTATTTTATCACAAAGTGCCAATCAAAGTTTGCTCTTTGTACGCTATCACAGTAGAATGTTAACATTGTTGATTCCAGTCTATGAGTATCTTATTTGTTATTATTGAGGGTACTTTACATACTTGATAACAGATCAAATACTTTCGGCTTAATATGCCAAGCCAGACGTCACATATTTGGTACGAATTCACAAGAATATCAAATATCAAAATAAAAAAAAATGGACAAGACCCATGTAAAAGAATATTACTTTCAGCTGTAAAAGGGTACATCTACGTAGGATCAGTTCGATGTGGTCCTCGGCATAACTGCAAGCAAACGTTTCAAACTTATTCGCTAAGGTTTCTTACAACTATTCTAAATCATCTAGCGACCAGTTCACATAAAAATAGACCCAGAATCCTACAAGAACAATCCCATTGTTTTCCATGTTCTCTTCAGCGCGGTTTTTTCTGAATTGTAGTATCCGGGTTCTATAGATTTCCGGTACTACTTGCTAATCCTTCATATAAGAAACTTATCCCCAACCTTTGATGTTAAATGATTATGTTATCTTCCTTTTAAACAAAAGTATTGGAGACATAATGTAGGCTCAAGTAGTCAAAAAACAAAAAAAGAAAAGTTATGAAAAAGAAATGTTAAGCTGCTCTCATGGGTGGACCCTAGTTTGGTCAGGATCCATGTTTCTACATGCACGTAATATATTAGATAAAGGGACCGTCCCTAACATAAACCTCCAAATCTTTAGGCTGTTTTTCCACCTATTTGACATGAAATAAAGCTAACTTTTTTCTTTATCACACATAGTATTAAAAAATGGTTTCTTTTGAAACAGCAAAATGTCAAGGAACTTAAACACAAAACTTCAAACTTGATGTTTGGGTTCGCCAATTATTGCGGTTTGTTATTATTGTTGATGAGAAAGATATGGGGCTTAGTATTTAATATAGTAATGTGGGATGCTTGTTTGACATGATTACATCTTTATTTACAGATTGTCAATAGAGGTGGCAAATAGAGGGTCGGGTAACAGACCCAAGTGCAGGATATAATGCGTCATTTCTGTGTTTTTTGCAACAGGTCAGGTCAGATTGGGCTGACCTACGAACACTTTTATCGTTCAATTTTCTGAATATTTTAAAAATAATATGACCTACGATCACAAGAACTATTTTAATATTTTATATATCTAATTTATTTGACGAAATGGTGTGGAATTTCTATGCATTATTAATAACCTTAAGTGCCTTCAGATCTGTTTCCACTTCTGCAGATAATAGGAGAAATAATTTCTACTGTTGACTAGTAAGAGTAAAAGATTAAACCAGATTGACCCATTTACCCATAAATTGGGTTAAATTTGACATTTTAGTGTCTGCTAATTCAAGACTATATTCAAGGTAAATAAAATTCAAATTCTAGGTGCATTAGGTATTTGAATCACCTATATACTTTTTATGTTTAGTTTCAGATTATAATTTATACTTCAGAAACAATCTCCATAAGCCAGCCACATGAGATTCGGAATAATACAGAGCACGTGCACAATGCATGTAGAAAAGGAATCAGAAGATGGCCAGTAGGCAACGGAGAATGGCGTACTTGGGTATATCACAACGAGGATGATGGGAATGCTAGTCATGGAGCCAAGCGTATGATTTTCCACTCACTAGTGCCATCAACTTCTTGAGAATAACATAACCTGAAAAACATATGAAAATTATTGCATTATCAAATAGTAATGTCATACCAAAATTTCAGAATCATGACAAGCCATGCGTGATTATCCTTTTCTACGCTTAGCCACAAATACACTTGTTTCTTCATAAAACATATTTAACTTTCTGTATAATCAAGTCAAACAGCATAGTCTCTCATAGATATTTATCGAGAAGGTTTCATGTAATTCATTTGTAAAAAGATTCAGGAATGGCCAAAACCACAAACTGACTGAGTCAACATATTTTACTGAAGCCTGGATAGGACTGGGCCAGGTTAGAGACCAGCTCCAGTTAGGACAGGGACCAGACTAGGACCAGGACTGAGTAATAAAACAGCACCAGGCCCAAAACCTTGTGGCGTATAAAATTTAGCACTGGGCCTTGAACCTAACCATCATTGATATAGAGTTATATTATTTTGTCCTTCACTAAATTTTCTTTGGCCATCATACCCTTAGAAAAGTAATATAATGGCCAGTTTTATAGATAATATGGAAAACAACGAATATTATCTGTGTAGAATAAAAGTGAATTAGATTGGAATCTTTCTTCATGCCAAACTCAATTTTCCATCTCTGTTATCCAACATTTGCAAAAGTCATGATAAACTTTGCAGAAGATCATGCTTAAATTCTTATTTTATGAGAATGTTCCTAACTGTAAAAGGAAGCTGCACTTCAGCAGAGCAATTTAAAACAAATCCCCAAGTACAATGATTTGCTTATGCATCCAGGTTACCAAAATGAGTCCAAATGTGATTCTTGCAAAATGTAGTGTTTTTTTTCAAATCATCTTAAGAGCAATAGTCTACCGTAACCAAAGGCTGAAAAAATAAATTGGTACATGATAAGTTATATCTTATGAAGCGCTTCCTCACAGAGTCACAGTCAAGTGAAGTTTTGCATAAAATAGATAAATATAAGTTTACCTATCATGCAGTCGTGATGTCTGTCCTTGCCAAAACTCAAAAAAATTTGGTTTAAGTCTGTAACCACCCCAATATTGCGGTTTAGGTATTGGAGCTCTGCGGTGAAAAAAAAAAAGTTCACCAACTAAACATAAGCTCTGAGTTTAACAACTGATAAAACTGAAATATATGGATCACTGACCCATCAGAGAACTTTGCTTCCAGATCTTTATATTCTTGGTGGAGATAATCACGTCCGGGAATTACAGTGCTCTGAAATAGCAAAGGAATGTAAAGAAATACGAATGATATGAATAAGATATGCAGACACAGAATATAACGAAACAAAAACCTGTTTACTAGCCATTGCTCCAATCTGACTTCCTCTGGGGCGACTGTGAAAGTAATTCTCAGATTCTTCTTCTGAAACCTTCTGCACAGAACCTTCAATTCGCACCTGCCAATGAAGAATATGACTGATAAGGGTTTATCGTTAACAGTAGATATAGCAAAATGGACAGGTCAGCCGGGTCGGCTTTCAGATTGCAACGGGTCTTTTAGTACGGATTAGAATTGCAAAACCCTTCCTTTTTCCTTTCTTTTTACAAATAAACAATACTGTATTATCACAGTTAGTTTTGATCCTCAAATAAAATGATTTAGGAGGTTGTCTGCATTAAATATAGACTTTGGAGAACTTTCAACTTGAGCAACTTATTTGACATGTTCCTCTACTAACTAAATTAATTAATTTGACCCATTTAAAATAAACAGAACCTAATCAACCCATTCAAAGTAAATGGGTCAAAATATAGAATGTTCTTTACACAAATGTAGTACCAGATAATAAATTCAGGTAATCAGGTTCACCTGGCGATTCAGCCCATCCCAATAAAATAAAAGTGATGCATTTGCATTCTCAGATAAATCCTTGGCTTTCCGGCTACCATAATTTGTGTACCTGAATAGGCATTATAGTGGCCAACATTAAACCTAGAAAGAAAGCACATACTGTTCTAATGTGTATCAAATGTTGATGCATGTATTACCAAAGAAAGCCACTAACCAGACAAAACCGTCTTTGTCAAATCCTTTGAGCAATACCATTCGTGAAGAGCTGCATAGATCGCAAAATTTAATGTTGATAAAGAGTCCTATAAATGTATCTTACTATTTGACATATAATAAACATTTTAATTGTACTATGCATGTAAACTGTCACAATACTATCCTTTAAGAATTACTATAACATAGAACACTAAAGAATGGGTGCCTACGATCCGATCGTGTATCATACCCATGCTTAACTAGTCAAAGTGTGATATTAAAACAAATTCAAACAGAATAATCATACAGATTTTATAAAGACGCTTTCCCTTTGAATGTTTCTAAGTTGCTGAGTGAGACACACTTGATTTTCTTTTATATGTTTTCAGTTTCAAGAAAAGGCAGTAAGTGAAACATGTTCGCCTTTATAAAGATGAATACAAAACTAGAACATCCAAAAAAACATGGCCTGAGATTATATGCGGAACATTCTATATTAATTGTGAAGATCAAGAAAGCCATGAGTTCCTAGTCCTAACTCAAAACTAAAATTGACTTGATATTTCGTACAATGATGATACATTTAAAACCCAGCAAGCCATTGACCAAAAGTACACTTAAAGATTACATGATATAACTCGCAACAGTAACTGTTTTTTGGGGGTAAAAGGGTAAGAATATACCCCGGTCAGCTTGTATTATACCCGAAAACAATAAATTTCAAGCGACATGACTGCGTGTCACATCAACTATTTACATGCACATGCTAATTTAGCAACTTCCTAAACCTGACAATGGTGAGGGACATACCACTCCCATAAACTAGCCTATCTAACTCGCAACAGTAACCTAGTCCCTAGATGAATTTGTATATGGCATCATAATTAAAGTAATACTTACGGTTTGCCATCTTTGCCAGCAGTACACAATGCCATAGCATTTGGCTCCTTCAAGCTAGCAGCCATTGCATCATCGAACCATTTCTGGAACTGTTTAAAAAACAAATACTCAATTAAACACATATAGGCCATTTAAGTGTTAGACTGATAGGCCTATCCAAATGATAGTAGTCATCGTTGGCCTTCATGACTTTTGTCCTTTTCTATTTGCTTAAATAACAAACACTCATTTAAACACCTTTAGAGTTTAGACTATTTAAGTGATAGACTGATGGGCCTATCCGAATGATAGTAGCCATCGTTGGCCTTCAAGACTTTAGTCCTTTTCTATTTATCATACATAGTCAACGTGACAAACACAATTACAAACATTATTACATTAAGAATTGAAATGTTTGAATACAGTGATGTAAAAGGCTATATGCCTTAAAAAATACACATCTGGCAAGTTTTCAACATGTTTGACTCGTCCAATCCCTTTAACCTGGTTCAATTTTGGCCAACTTTATTTTGACCTGTTAAGATAAAAAAAAATAACCCAAATCTATCTATCTAGAAGAAAATGAATGGATATTGCAATCTTAATGGACACGATTGTAGAAAATAAAAGGTCCATTGGTTATAAAGCTGCGTTTGTAACAAATGATGACACCAAAAGTACTCAATAAAAACTGGAAGATTGGCATCCTTAAACAAATTTGATTGTGTCCCATTCAGATGGATACTGACCTAGTTACGCGATATGAAAGCACAACTGAACGTCCAGGCATGCAGGGGCTATCTATATGTGACTTTTCAAAGTGATTGTAGAGACTTGAATAATCAGAATCAAAATTAGTTAACCTCGAGTACATGTCGGATCAGGTTGGTCCAGGTCACTTTTTTTTCCAAAATATATAGAAAGTATTATATTTAGCTATAGAATGTCAACAATAAAAAAATTATTATTATCCAGATCTAGGAAGTTTTGAACATAAAATGATATGTCCTAGTTTCGACTATTTTGATTCATTTGACCAAGTATATCATATTTGAACAATTAAAATTAGAATATACCCCGACTCAATCCATTCATAAGTATCGTACGACCCTAAATAACCAAAAGGCACAATCACTTTCAGTAATACCCACACAACTGAAGATTGCAACACAAAATTGCAAGAACTACTTAAGATGGACATCAAAACACCCTCATAAACTAGAATTATTGTTAAAAGCAGCAGACATTCACTTCTTACATACTTTGCATAGCCACATGGATCATACCTGAACAAAGGGGTCGGCCTCCACATCTTCCTCCTTGAACTCTGGAGAAATATAATTCTCTCTCATTGATGAAATGTCAACTTGTGGAGCCTTCCCGATTCGAACACACATGGAGGTTCCAGGATATGGCGGAAGGTTAAGCCTAAACTTATCTACAATGGAAGGTGGAACAAACCTCCCACCTAAAAAATGATGGGAACCTGAAAACTTCTTCGCACACAGTTTAGGGGCAGTTAAAGAAACCTGAAATATAAAAACGTTTCACTTAAAATTGTCTGCATAAATGGCAAGATGGGTGGGTCGAGCGTGTTGGGTAACAACTATTTTCTTGATACAGGTTAAACTGGCTTGGGTCGATCCAAAAAACTTCTTTATACATTATTCACATGAATACAAAATGTGTGCTATAGTATGATTACAAATACTGTATTTTTACAATAAATTACCTTCGTGATAAAGCGCAATAGGAGGTGGTATGATTGGACTATATACTTAGTGACTTAGGACAATTACTTCAACCCTTTTGACACGCCCGTTTAAGATTAATCCTTGTAAACTTAGTGTTTTTATATTAACCATTTGACGTATATTACAGATACACATCTCAAATCAACCTGCTCTTAAATGGGTTGAATTTTCCCCTTCAGGGACACCGGACATGTAAAATCAAAGAAAAAATCTTGTAGGCAATTGCTCTACCACTTAGCCAATAACCCATTTTTGTAAATAGACATACCAACATGTCTGGTTTGATTCCATCACCATCAACATCTCCCTCTTCTACATGCCACCCAGATGGAATATCTATAGAGGCGATGACAGCTGTCTTCTGATTTACTTCATAACTTTTAAAATTCACCAGGCGTTGAATCAAATCATCAAATGGTGGCCTTGGTGTACCTGAAAGTGTTGATTATTGCAACATGAAACAAGGTTATTTGAGATCAATTCATACTCCAACTACTTACTATCCATAGAGGGGTTAAATTGACCAATTTAGTTATACGTGAAACGATGCATTTTCTCAAAAGAAAAGATGAGCTACAAGAAAAGATACACATTTAGGTGCAAGATAATAATTTACCATGGAATGAAAAACCAAACATGGCATCAACAAGAATATTATAGTCCTCTGACAAGTTCATAGGCAGGTCATCCGGGGACAAGAAAGGGATACCCAATGATTCTAGCTGCACGAATAAATATTTCAGACGAAACAGATCAATGCATCTTTCGTAAAGGTGAAAAGATAGTGGGCTAGGTTGAAAAATTCATTTTAACATGGGTTGAAACAGATCAGGTTGAACTGCAGACGGCTTTTGCTAATAAAAACTTTTGGAAAAAATATTAAAAACTACAATAACTCTTGTATGAAATAAAAAATTTAAACTTTTGTATGAAATAGAAGTATACTTCACACAACTTCACCCCATTTCACCCGTTCTAAGCAGTTATGTCTTGCTTTGTACATCATTTTTTAACTCAATTGACCTGTTCAAGATAGAACACAACCCAAATCAACCCATTTAAAGGTAAGTGAGTTCAAAATTGTCAACATTATCTTCATAGAGGTTCCACATCCATCTCTACCTGAGTCACCAGACCTGTATAAAGCGGCTTTGCAGTACGTTTTGGATAACAAATGTATGGTGTGTATCCAAAGTGATGCAAATGACGAGCAGCTACAAGACCGTCCCCACCATTGTTTCCCGGACCACATATAGCCAATATACGGTTATAATCCTTCACATTGTATACCTGTAAAAAAAATGGGGAAGAGAGAAGCACAAGTGCAATCAGCATAAATATGCCTCTATATCATCCAAAAGAGAACAAATCACAATATGATATGTACAACAAGATTTACAGCTGATCAGGTTATGATGGATAAATTATTTACAGCATTGGCCACTAGGTAATATAAGCTAAGGCGGTAATATGTTATTGGATTATGCACCTGAATTCAACAATCCAGTACGCTCCAGCTAAAAGAAACTATATTACGTATATTTTTGTAATCACGCCTTATTGATCTCACATATACTTTTCACTATACTACAATTATTGTTAACGCTTGTACTTAACCACATACCTATATATTAGCCAGTTCAGGTCACATTTTATCTGCAACTGGACAAATGTGTGAGATTTAAATCTTCGCTAAGAATGAAACAGTTTCATTTGGTCAAAAGCTGACCAAGTGTACTCAAAGTGTCAAATGCTTACAACCTCCTAGATTGTTGATTTAATCAGTTTTTTGTTTAATAGCTTAGCTTTCATCATTAGGTTTATTTTTTCTAAATTTCAAAAAGAATGGACAAAGTAGGACAAGTAAATCCGAGCCAGCTAATTTTAGACCAAATCCTTGATATCACTTGACAAAAGCTAATATTTTACCCCTAATAACTAGGTATCCGCTATCAACTTCTTACCTGTTTGCCTAAATACGATTACTTTAATGTTCAATCATCAATCATCGAAAAATCACAAACATAATTGACATTGCAAAAAGCTACAAAAGTTACTTCTACTAGTAAGCACGAGAGATAGTACCCGCGCATTGCAGCGGTAAGACGGTGGGGGTGATAGGTCATAGGAGGTGATAAGTCATAGAGTGTGATAGCCACATGCCTTAGCCGTACGGGCTCCGCCCCTTGAATTTAAAAATTCGTCGAAAGTATATCCAATGACATCTCTAATGAAAGAGCATGAAATTTTAAGAACACTCATACAATTTTTATAATTTATCGATATACGGTTTTTGAGATAAAATATTTTGAATGAATTAGAGAAAAAAAAATGATTTATGGAGGAGAGAGAAAAAAATGAGTGGTTGAGATTTGAGAGAGAAGGAAATGAGTGGTTGATATTTAAGTAATTTGATTACGTGTTGTTTTTGGATTAAATAAGTAATGTTAACAAACTCAACTTCACGTCTTATTTGAAGTACCTAAAACCTGACCCAAACAACTCAAACCCAAACAACCAAATCAAAATTTTATCCAGGAGTTCAAAACCCAAAAACCCGAACCATATAAATTCCAATAACTCGACCATCTAACCCAACCCCCTTTGAAAAAACTTTCATTTCTCGTTTTCACACCATTTAAAAACCCCCCTACTGTTGTATCCACAGCCTCAGCTGAAACAGTGCTGTCCCCCTTTATTCCCAGGTTTCATTTCTCTTCAATTTCTATTTATATTAATTCCGCTAGTTATTACTCTATTGTTATTTGAGAGTGGAATTTTTTAGGAGAACACTTTTTTTTTTCTAATTTGTTTCATTTTTCAAGAAAATGAGAATTTTTCTAAAGCAGAAAATACTTAGGAAACTATAAAAATGGGTTCTCCAATATGTACTTATCCATGTTTCCCTTTGAAAATTATTGGTATTGTATAGAACAGTGTTTAAAATGCTGCTAGTTTTCTACAACCAAACGCAACCTTAGGAACTTACTCTAATAAATAAGAAATCTGAAAACTTGCATTTGGAGTTTTTTTTGTTGAAGTTAATTTGGTTTTGGTTTTTATTGCGCTTTGTGTTCCTATAATAGCTTTGCTAGCTTATTGTTCTATTTATGCCCAACAAATTATCAACTTTAAAAACATATAACTTGCGTGAAATACATGCGAACTGGTTGGCTATCTGCAAATGATTTCAACAAATTATGTAATGATAATGAGAATAAAACCTTTTTAGCTGAACATGTTTTTTTTGTCCAAAATCGTACTTTCTTGAATAGTGTGACTTTTTTTCTCACGCTCTATGCAAAGAAAAGTCGAGTATGCTTGTACACCCGAAAATTGCATTTCAAAACAAGTTAAGTTCAGTGTTGATAATTGCAGTTGGGTAAGCTTGTAGAAGCTTGGAGTGGTTGTGAAATCAAGGCTCGTGTTGAAGTAAAAAGAGAAAGAAGAAAATGGATTATGGGTCTAGTAAAAAGAAAAGAATAAAATGGATTCTGGGTCTAGTAAAAGGAGAAAGAATAAAATGGATTCTGGGTCTAGTAAAAGGAGAAAGAAAGAAGAAATCGATAGATTAAGCAGCTTGCCAAACGATCTGATCCATAGAATCCTATCTTTTATTAGCATCAAAGATACTGTTAAAACCATAGCTTTGTCATCTAGATATAGATTTATCTGGACTACAATGCCTTACCTTAATTTCTCAACTGAAGATTTTCCCAAGTTGCCGAAATTTTCCAAATTTGTTACACGTTTTCTCACTCGCCGCAATAGTCAAATAGACGTGTCTTCACTGAAGCTCAGTTTTCGCGGAAAGGTTACCCAACCATCTGTCAAAAAACTTATCGACTATGCATTCTCTCACAATATCCAACAACTTGATGTTGTATGTTTTCCTGAGATTGACATTGAGTTTCCCCTCTCACTACTCTGTTCCGGCGGCCAGTCTCTCAAACCTTTCAGTTTGAAGGGATTCTACACGCGGACTAGGTCCAAGTGGTCCTACCTTAAAGCCAAGTCAACTTTGGAGCTCCCAGCTTTAACAACGTTGTATCTTGAAGATGTCTATTTCTGTAGTAATGACTATCCTGATAACTGCATTAGCTTGTTATCAAAGTGTGCAAACTTGAAGAATCTCACCTTAAAAAGCTGCAAAACAGACGGATTAAGTAGTTTCAGTATTTGTCATCCTGGACTATCGAATCTCACACTTGATGGAGGCCTTAATTGCAGTGTGCAGGTTGTTAATGTGGCTACACCTCAACTCGAAAACCTCAGTATTATATACGGCAATAGAAAGGAACATGTGATTTCTGCACCTAATCTTGCCTCCTTGACTCATAGAGGTTACCATCCTTTGCACCTTTCCACAACAGATGGTTTCCAATGTTTGGAGGAGGCGGATATTTGTGTTTACGAACCCAATCAAACCGATATTCATCAAGTGGCGGATCTGCTTCAACAGCTCCACAATGTCAAATTTCTTAAACTTAACTTGGAAATTATTGAGGTATACCTATCTATCTTCATGTATATCATGTTTATCTTTAAATTGTTATTTATCAGCTGAACGGAAAGTCTTCATTATATCTAATCTAGTATATATTCGATCTAAAAGCAATAAAAAAGATAAGGTAGAAGAGGCCTATTGAGTGACGATAACTTATATGTATTTTATATGGGTTGGGTTGGGCTGGCCTGGGCTGGACCTGCTTAGGGTAGGGCTATAAACAAATCAACTATGATTTAGTTTGATTTTTGGTTTGTTTTAATTGAATTCAGCAACTGAACCCCTAGTTGGATGTTAGTTTATTAATCCATGTTTAGGGGACGTTGTATAATTAGTTTATGTATTTACAACTGTGTATGTAATGT